>VXAD01001032.1:369405-576359 GCA_013399195.1 Dicrurus megarhynchus | reverse complement strand
TCGCCCGGCGCCCCCCCCACTCACAGCCCCCTGCCCTCCCCCGGTACCTTCTGCGGGGCGCGGAGGAGGCGATGCACCCCGGCCAGCTGGGTGGCGAGCGGGATGTCCTCCCGGAAGGTGTACAGCGGCGGCCGGGTGGGCTCGGGGAAGTTGGTGCTGTTGAAGGGGTCGGTGTCATCCAGCAGCTGCACCCGGCACACCAGCGTGGCCATGGCGCATCCATCCACCGCCGCGGCCGGGCGNGACAGACACACGGACACAGGGACAGAGAGGGAGAGGGGGCGAGCGGGCCCGCCAGCCGCGCCCTCTGCACCACCCTTGGCTCTCGGCAGAAGGGCGCGTGTACTGAGCTCGGTCTCGCTGTCACAAACATCCCAGATGTCCCAAATCTTCAGTGTAATATTAACCCCGTTCCAAACAGAAGCTTTAAATAATACCTGCTTAAAAGAAAAAAAAAAAAGTTTTAGAAACTGACCTGGCACCTGTGTATTCGATGCAAGATTGTTTTTCTGTATTTGTACAAAATCCTTTCTGCCATTAGGGTTATGCATACCCGGGGTTCGTTTGGCTTCCCAGAGCATAGGGCCTGGGCAGACTTCCCATCCCACACAGGAGACTGTCTGTCTTTGCATCTTGGCTNGGGGCGGCGCCCGCCCCCCTCCCCCCCCCGGCTCCCCGAGCGAGCGCCGGCCGCCTCACAGCCGCCGCGCCTCGGGGAGGCGGCCCATGGCCCCTTCCCCGCCGGGATCCACGAGTGCGAGCGCGCTTCAGGCCGAGAGAGGAGGAGGCGGCGCCGGAGCCGCGGGACGCGGGCAGANAAAGAAAAAAAAAAAAGTTTTAGAAACTGACCTGGCACCTGTGTATTCGATGCAAGATTGTTTTTCTGTATTTGTACAAAATCCTTTCTGCCATTAGGGTTATGCATACCCGGGGTTCGTTTGGCTTCCCAGAGCATAGGGCCTGGGCAGACTTCCCATCCCACACAGGAGACTGTCTGTCTTTGCATCTTGGCTCTCTCTTGCCTTAGGCCTGCACTTTCCTTCTTCCAGGGGAAAGTGGGGACAAAGTGCCAAGCCCCAGAGCACTTTGCGCTCTTCGAGGTGAATCTGCGCTCTGTTACCCGGTCTGCAACCTCATCACTGGGCATTCAGGGTGCACACCCTGGTCTTCACTCTTGGGGGCACAGGGTGCAGGAAAAGAGCCAGGAAACAAGTCAGAGGTGAAATACAGAGAACGAAGTGTCTCACTTCCCTGGGGGAATGGCTGCATTTGCACAGGCCAAGCATCAGCCCAAGGGGATGCACCGTGCTTTAAAGCCGTGGTTCATAACCTTGCATCCTTCACAGACAGGGCTGTGGGGCAAGACCTGTAGCACTGTGAGAACTGGGGGATTTACCACAGAAATGTGTCTTAGGCAAGAAAGTATGACCTCTAGATCATAGTGTTTGCATGAAGCAACTGTTTCCTCCCAACATGATTACTGGCTTGGGAGTATTTGTCAGAACTGAGACAAAAGGGGATTTCTGTCCACATGTGTTCTGTCCTTCTGTTTCTGTTATTCGTGAGACTAACTTGTCATCATTCAGCTTTGCCAGCAGTTACACATATTTTCAGAAAAGAGAAGTTGTATGTGGTGAAGTCCTGGTTGCAATTTTTGCATCTAATTAATTTAAATTTCCTATTTTACAAAGAAATCTATTTTCACATCTCCCTTAGAAACAAGAAGTAAGTTTCTAGAGAAAACAGTACTGCTGTATATCTGTCTGCTTATTTATGTTGTGTATTTTTGTCACCATGTGAAGTGAAGGTTAAACAGGATATTTTGGTTTTCTGAATCCTAATTTACTAAATTGCCATTCAACTTCCATTTTTGTTAAGCAAATTTCTACATTTGCTGCTAATTAATGGTTAATATGAGGTGGCATAAGACTGCCATCCTTGCTATTCATTTGATTAATCCTGATTTTTTCTAAATTAATATATGGCACTTGCCTCATTGCACAGGCATTAATACTTGGCGGGCAATTTTAAATAAATCATGGAAGCCAAGATTTTGTATAGAATCTATGTGACAGCATCAGCTTATCTTTCCTCCAATACTGGAGAATTAAAACAAAGGATGGGTGCAATCCTTGGAGCTAACAGAGATCGGATAACTTGGAGGCTCAACAGCTAGCCACAGGCTAGAATCCTGTAAGGAAGAATTACATCTTGTATGTTATGATCTTCAACTAGATGTCCAAATACAAGGTGGCCAGTGGAGATACATTTTATGACCAGGAAGGAAGGAAAATAGAGCAGTACAACCATGAAAGGATCCCGAGTTAGCCAGAGTTTTGAGGTGCATCTTTTTATTAATTGTAAACACCCCCAAACCACTATAAACCTATGAATTTCAACATCTGGGTTTTATTTGAATTTTCATTCAATTTATACAGGTAGAAAGAGAAAAAAATCTGCTGGATAAAACAATAACATTACAAGGTCTATGAGTGTGAGTGTAGAGGGAGTGATACACACCTAAATTCCACCTTTGAATGGTTTCCCACCTTTCTACATATTCTTCAGAGTCCTTCTGCATCTGCAGTCTCTTTCCATCAGTCTGAGCCAGGGCTGTACATAGTTTGCTCCCTCCTCTTCCAGTCACCAGTTTATGCTTCTGCTGCAAAGCTGTACCTTTGAAAAGTCCTTTCCTCTCACACTGCCTGCTTTGCAGACTGAAGGAAAGTGCCCTCTCCTCTCTCCTCTCTGCAGGTTTTATTTATTCAATGCAGCAGCTAAAGCAAGGCAAGCAGCCTGACTTTCCTTCTCACTGTTCCACTATAGCTTTCAAATGAATGTGAGATGGCTTTTAAAAGACCTTTAAAAGATCTTTAAAACACACAGTCAAATGCAAACAAACACTCAGATACTGCCTGTTAGAAGTGCATGGCATGAGGCACCGTGGGCATTGCATCTGGACAGACAGAGACACGACAAGAACAGCCTAAGTGGTTGCCTGAAGCCATTCCTCGTTGTGGAAGGTAAGGCCTTCTCAGAGAGAGAGAGAGCACTTACTTCAGTCATGCTGAACAAACTCAGTGCTCAGGAGCTCCGAGGAATCATCAGCAAAGTCCAGGCTGTGTTCCTTGTGCCTTCAGTGGTATCATGGACTAGTCAGTCCCATTCCTGGAGGAGGCAACTGATATGGGCTGTGTTACTTGCTGACCTTGGGGTCCCTGACTCCATCTCACGTGCCCTTTCCATGAAAACAAAGCTTGCACACTATCCAATAAAGTTCAGTTTCAAGCTCCCAAGTTTTTTGATTGTTTTGTTGTTCGGGGTTTTTTTTCCACAAAATCATAAGGGGAAAATCCTTCACGTGCACGTATTTCTCAGGAATGAAACATAACTTAGGAGTTTTCATTTAGGGCTGATTTATTCATCTTATCTCATCCCATTATTGGTATTTCTTAGAAATACATTGTCGAATGAGTTAAGATGGCGTGTCAAGCTTAAATTTGAATTTCATTATTGTTGAAACCTCAATGTTAAAATAACATGGGGTTTTTTGTGTTTAATTTCCTCTTTTTTATTAAAAATAAAAAATATATATTTGAGGGAAAGTTATTGAAAGCATATTCTTTAACCCAAAGACCACCCAGAAACAATGTAAATGTGTAATTAAACAGTTTTTAAAAAATGATACTAGGTATTGGGGAAATTGGAAGAGCTCCACAGGAATATTATTTTTTCTGGTATATCATCATGTCAATACAGATCTAGATGCATGATTGTGAGACTGAAGTCTAAGTATGTGAAGTGGCCAGTCCTTTGACTTTATCTCTTTCTTTTGGACAAATTGAATTGCTTTCCAAATTTTGTTGTTTGAACTTCAAGCCAATTTTAGTTATGGGAGAACAAAAGCAATTTTAACTTCCATTATTTATTCACTTAACATTAATAAGGCTGAAAAATAGCAGTCTATTTGGTAGTGGTAATCAAAATGGGCTTGCAAACCACTGGAATTAAAGTATGATAATGAAAGTGCTGACAGATCCTTTACTGTAGTGATGGGAGCAGTATTTCTGCCTTATCCACACTATAATCTGTAAGTAATGTTTCGTTCTCTTAGTGAAGTGTGGAGAGTGATTCATTGTCATTGTTAGCGTGGACAGGCAAATAACCTGACACCCTTCTCAAAACAGTGGTGGGTAAGTGAAATCCAGTCTGTCACAAGACCAAAAAAAAAATACTGTGGATTTTGGCCTTCATCATCCAAGGATCTCAAAGCACTCAGCTACCATTAAATGTTGTCTGCTTATTGCCATCCTGCAGATGGGGAAACTGGGGAGCTGACAGGTCGAGGATACGATACTAATATGATTTTTTTGTTGTTTTAACTGATTGCAATGGAACCTGAACTGGGTGTCATATGACCGGATCACAGAAAACATCCACAGAAAAGCCCACCTTTACAAAAACTTTTTCTTTGGTAGCTAAGGACTAGTAACAGTCCCAAAGTTTGTCAGTGGTCTTCATCAAGCTTGAATTGCAGAATCACACATTCCAATGCTGTTGAGTCGTACTGAAAATTATTCTTCTGTGGTGGCTGGCTAATACTTTTCATGAAGTAATACTGTATGCTATTAACACTGGCTAATACTGCAGTCTGGTGATGAAGCTCAAGGTTCACAATTCCAAAATCACTCAATATTCAAAAATACTGCACAGATCTGTAAACACCAAGCCCTGGATCCGAGGATCATACCACCCCAGGAAATAATCTGTTAGATGTTCTGGCGGTGATCCTACAGATCACCTTTTGTGCAAGGTCTTCACCTAAGGCAGCCAGGTCTTAAAGATGTAACCATTGCTGAAAGGGATGACGAGTGAGGTTTCTACGATGTGCACTGCTCAGTGCCATTTCATACAGTGTTTGGTTACACAAGCACACTTGTGGTCTCCTACAAGACTCCTGCCTCTTTCAGCACAACGACCAGGGGGCTTAATTCATGCTTGGAAGTATTTTACTTCACCTTCACCGTTTAATGCTCAAGGCCTCCTGCCATATCCATTGCACGCTACTTAAACCCTGTTCTGGTGACAGAACTAATTTCCTCTAGAGATTTGCTCCAGTGCTCCGTTCTATAACAGATGATTGCTTCCCAACTATTTATTAATTTATTTTCTCAGCACTCCTCTGCAGAGAGAAGGTCATTTTGCCCCCATTTTATGGTTGGAGTGTTACCAGACAAAATGGAGATGAAGTCAAAAGTAATCCCTGCTGTTGGCTCTTCAGTTCTAAGCTGCCTACAACCAGATTTCAAAAATGCTAAGGACACTATGTTTTGGAAGTGCAGCTGAGAGTGACCTCAGTTTAGGCTGGAGGGATGTTCTACACCTAACACCAGGCTGCACAGAGGAGGAGGAAACACATGCAGTGAGACTCTGAAAAAGTTACTGGGAGTGATTTTGACTTTGCACTGGAATTTTACCGTGGCAGCATTTATGAGGCCTAATCGTGACATTCACTTAAGCTGAGTCCTCAAGCCTCTGGATTCATTCACTTTAAGTGCCTCAACAGGTGAGGGGGTGAGCTTGCAGAAACAGAACCTCACTGCCACAGTAAGTCATTATTCTTTCTCAGAAAGAAAACATGTATACCATATGAAGTTGTAAAGTAAAATTTATTCTGATAAGCCTGTATGTACATGTGCAGAGCCATTTTTTCAGATTCTAAAGAAAATGCTCACGACTGTTTACCCTTAATATACATCAAACCTCCAATCAAGGCAATCCAAATTAACTGTAATTGTTCAAGCTCTCAAGCCCCATGAATATCAGTGAGGTCAGAAACATGCCTAAGGTGTATAAGGATATAAGTGTGAGACAATGAGAGAAAACAAGCATCACTTAAGAGCTACTTCTGCTTGAGGGATCTTTTACCATTTGTTATGTTACAGGACTGTAACCACACGTGATTTTTGAAATGGTGATTGATTCTCTAGAGCTGACCATCAAAATCAGACAAAGCCACAATCTGCAAATCAAAGTCCTCCTTTTGTTGCTGAGTTATGCCTTTTATAGATTTTCTGTCCATTTTTCATTATCCTTTAAAAAATCTGAGGTTGTGTGGATTCTTCCAGGTGACAATAATGTTGCTCCTTTCCTGGACTTGGCTAATTCGGCTGATGGGGAGGAGGTTGCACAGCTTGAAGAGTGTGGCAAGGTGGAGAGTGAAGGTCCCAGGAGAGACCTCAGAGCCTGTAAATCAGGCTTAGATGGAGAGATTGCTGAGTTGGGCCACAGAAGCACCGGAAAGAAAACTGCTAGGTAGCAGAGGGGAAGCCATAGAGTTTGCTGATTCTTAGAAAGTTAATGAAATGGCTGCAAAGAAAACTGAAAGCAAGCTCTGATTTAATGCTGTGAGATCTTTGCAAGAGGAATTGGCTACAAGCATTTTCTTCTTCTGCTCTGGGTTCCTCACTTTGAGTTTACTGGAAGTATACTAGCCTATACTCTAACACAGTCCGGCTTTTGAATGGAAAACTTTCCACTTTGGAAAGTTCACTTTGGGGAAGGGGGTGGACAGAGCTTGCCTCATCTCTCTCCTCATTCTGTGATGCATGCTGTACACTAAAGGAGAACAGCAGAGTGGTGACAGGGGTTCCTGAGCTTTGCCTTCAGAGAGGATATGAGGCAAAGGCTATTTCCAGACGCAGGTGAGACTATGACAGACCAGTTGTCTGTCCTAGTATGGCAAATTCTGTAAGGACCCCCAAAAATTTCAGTAATTTTCTGCCCAGTAGTTAGCTGAAAACATAATTTTTCTTGGCTAAGCAATGGATGTTGATTATTTCTTTCCAGTGGGATAAAGAATAAAGCATAGTCATTTTTCTCCATTATAAAAGAGCACTCAAACTGAAAAAAACCCACATGCAGCAGTGAGAATGGTTGTTAAGGTCCTTCTTATTCTTTGACATATGAATTCTAAAATAAGTTGATGTTGGTTTTATCGAATATGATGTTATTTTGCTAGTATGAGACCTTACCATGAAACTCAGCTAATCAGTCTTTCCTGGAAAATGGGAAGACAATGCCATGGGTTACATTACTTAGCAAACAAATTATATTTTCCGGTGCAATTTGTGTTATTCCTCTTTTATTTATTTTTTTTTTCCAAAGCAGAAAAGCTCATGTTTCACACACATTTGTACAGAAAGCTTCTATCATTACAGAACTAAGGAGAAGAAGAAAACAGGGATAAAGCAACCTGCTTACAGTCACGCTGTAGCTGTGGTGACCTTTTTTGCATTTTCAGCTCAATAGGAACAAGTACCAGACAAAAGCAGTGCAGACATTTAACAGACAGCAGCCAGGAATGCGGTGGCCGTTTGCTGGCACATGACCATAACTGAGAACTACTGAAAAACTGTCAAGACCCAGTTCACTTTTAAAAGTGTTCTCTAAAATAAGAATAACCTCGCCTTGAGTAAAACAGTACATTTCAGTTTAAAATCTGAGCATCTGAAATTTGCTTTAATTTGTCTGTTACCATCAGCATAAACCAACTGATTATTTGTTATCACATTACTTCATATCTTATAAAGTAATGCTGGGTTTTGCCATGTTGACTTGTATAAATTAACTTTGGAAGAGAAAAAAAAAGGTCATAATTTTACATTTTGGGTTTCCACTTTGTATTGGGGGTGCTCATTTGATGCAAATTGATCCAGAAACTGGGAAGGTTAAAATAAACAGATTTTACAGGGAAAGTGTTTATGGGAAAAAAAAAACCAAAACCACAAATGCTCGACAGTTTATCAGTCCTTTTGTCAACAAAATGAGCTTCTGTAGCTTTAAAACTTGTCTTCATAGTCAGACATTTGCACCTTAGGTTAGCTGCTAATTAAGATACTAGTTAAAATATATTTCCCCCGTCAGTGTGTACACATCCAACAAGTGTATTCCAGGATTGGACCAAGAATAAATATTTGCGGTTTGATGAAAACACAGGGGAGTGTTCGTATCAACTTTTATAAACAAGTGAAGTGACTGTAGATAACCCAGCATTATTTATTTTGACGTAGAGTCCTATGCTGATATAAACATCCTCAATGCAAAATTACTTGTGACTGGTTTTGTAAACACGAGATCATAAACAAATTTCTGGGGACAGTTAAAACAGGAGAATATTAGACTTAGTGACCAATGTCACCTCCCCCAGGAGGAAGAGCAGGAGACTTCATCATAAGAAACTGCAAGATAATTTGTACATACCCTTTTAATGATAAACACTAATTAGCAGATGATTTTGTATATTCCACAACAGTTTTGGTTTCAAATATTCTTCTTTCATACACTTTTCTTGGTTCATATGTTCCTATAAGTATAAAAAATCCCTCCATTCTTGAATGCAGGCATATACTTGACCTCATGTCAGTTTCACATTAATAAGTTCCACAGGATTTTTTTTAATCCTTCATCTTCATCATTTTGGAATTCCCCTATTTTCAATTTTCTTTAAAGGTTTCAGTATTAGACAGCTGCATAGATACTAATGTTTTTTCTTTTACAGTATTCATTTTTTTAAATAGTTTTTTCACCTTTTTTTTTAAATTCAATTGCTTTGTAAAATAAACATGTCTAATATTTTCTTCCTTTCTTCAAATGAAAATTTTACATTCCTATGCTATTTTTTAGTCTATCTCTGAGCATGCTGTATACTTGGCTTGCATTTTGGGGAGTGGAAGATTGAAAATTGAACAGAGAATTGTAAGAGTAAAAAGAAACTATCATCATAAAGCCATTGCAATTTTTTCTGTATTAGTTTTTATCCTATTCTTTATGCATCCAAATAGCTTTATTTATTAAATTTTTAGCTTTCCAGCCCCTGGTGTACATAGAGCAGGAGTTTCAGAGTAAAGTAATGCTATTTTCCTGGAATGGGCACAGTTACTATAGAACATAGTAAGACTTTGTACCAGATGCATACTGCTTCTTCCAATGTATAGCAGAAACACATTGCATATTTTAAGTTTTCTGAATAATTTGTTGTAATGCCTTGTCTTACCTCATCTCTCTTGTGTACATCAATCTGCTTGTAAATTTGATTATAAATATTTGTATGCATAGGCAAACAGAGAACTCCTGCATATCCCATACTTATGGGAGCAATTAAACATCTTTCTTGAGTTGCAGGTGGCCATTTTGAACACTGGCTTTTTGAAGACATGCAAAATAATTCCCTACTAGGACTCTTGTTTAAAATCTCCTGCTTGAGGGCTGAATGGCACAAGAACCCTGTTGCCTCTGGGCCAGTGAGGTGTTTTCTGTTTTGCTACTCTGAAATATCTTCTACCTCAGGCTGTAGCCTGAGGTTGTGACTTGCAACTCAGTAGATGTCGATTTTCCTTTCCCTGAAGGAACATGAAGGGATCCCTAGGTATTCCGGAGGGATAGAAACCTGTTCTGCTGGTTAAAGCTTGCAGGCCTAATCCTTGGACCCATGCCACTTGATAGCAGCCAGCTAAGGAGTTTGCCCTTTTGGATATTACTTTTCAGTTCAGTCTTTTGGACTTCTGCTAAGGAAAACTCCAACAAACCTGCAGGGATGTTGCTTGTCTGTCTCCTTGAACTGTATTTGGTTAAGAGGGAAAACAGTTACACCTCTTTTACCATTTCCTTAGATACATTGGCAGTGCCAGATAATCACAACCACCAGGCTCTTCTCCAACAGACTCTTCACTCCTCAGTCTGCATGTGGGCATGTGGCTTGGGCAGGGACTAGGTGTTAGAAAGCTCTTGATGTGCTCTGAGCCCAAAACTTGGAACTATTCTAGTCACATGAGAAGATTCTTATCCTGGTGGACTAGTCAGGCTCTGAGTGAAACAAAGAGGCAAAGTTTGTAGGACCAGCCAAATGTTTGTAGGATGCCAAAATTCATCCCCTGAAAAGAAAGAGTGATAGCAAAATCTCCTGTGAGCACTTCATATACGCAAAGATTTCACTTTTTGAAAATATTATTCAGTTTTTATCAGTATTTTTAACCAAGAGAAAGGAACTCCCTGAAGGAGCTGTTTTTTTGTTTACTTAGTGCTATTCCTAAAACTCTGGGTACCAGCATATCCTGCTTCCCACTTGAACTGTTAAGTCAGAAGGCACTACACCCTATAGTTTATTGTGACACTGTTTCCCCCTTTCCATCTTAGGAAAGCACTCCTAAACCAAACCCACAATATGTAATTCTGGTGGTCTAGTCCTCACCCCATATCTGCCATCTGCCAGCATCTGAGGCAAGGAGCAGAAATGACACACAATGATTTAGGAGGACAGAGAGAATTTTCTTATCATGAAACATTAATTTTACAAAATATTTTATTATTAATATTGAAAATATCCTCTGGTTGGAAATTCATTTGTATCAGCAGCTCTCCTCTCATTATTCTTTCTACTGTAGAAAGGTACGTCTCAATGTTATCTGTATGAAAAGCTTTTAGATTTACTTTCTTTAGTTTGTGGGATTTTGTCCCCTTAACTGCTGAATAGTGCAAATAACCTGTAGATCTCTGCTGAGATAAGGAATAGTGAATGGAATTTTTGCTCAAGGCCACTGTGTTCAAGCACAGCAGCTTGGGCACCTCCTACAAACCCCTGTAATCAAGATTCAGAAAATGACCTTGCCCTACCTTTCCCTTCAAGCCCCCAGGTGGGTGCGTGTGAGACTGTGGATACTGAAAGTTAATGAGGCTGCAGCTAGAGTAAGTCACATGTAAGATTGTGGATGGAGCACAGATGGCTGAGGAGGATCACAGACAGCTTTCCTGTTGGAGACGAAGATAGGGAGGCTGCAGTGAAGTTCAGCCACGACTTCAGTAAAGGTGGTGAGAGTCCTGATTCCCAGTGGGATACAGGAATTAGGTTGATGGGCTCAGTCTATCAGTCAGCATGAAGCAGCTCATTTTCAGTACTGCATTAGCTGTAACAACTCCCCAACATCTGCACTCCCAGTGCCTCACGCTGCTGCGGTTGCGCCATCCTCGGGTATACCCAGATGAAGAAGTACATGCCAATGCACAGATTTAATATTAATTTATTATTAATGTTGCATCCCAGGAAAGTTTTGGATCAGCCAAGTGACTGATCACGGAGTCTGGAATTCAGGACAGTGACATTCTTTTCTGCTCTTGGCACTGAATCTTGGTATTTACTTAATACTGATTTTCTTTGATTAAAAAAACTGTTGAGCTATCACAGACATCCTTCCTGCTTTTCTGTCGTCATCTTAACTTGAACTGGCTATGTAGCAAAAATGAAAACAACTGTCAAAACCCATGAAGAACAGTACAGCAAAAGATCTGTGGGGTAAAAAATTATAAACTCCTAATAATACACAGTTTGTTTCCTTCTTGCTTGTGAGACTGACTTTCATACCTGCAATATGAACCACTGTTTTGTTCTGTGGTATTCAATTTAATAGGTAGTCCATCTTTTGGGTTTTAATAGTCAAAACCAGTTTGGAATACTTTTCCTTGGCGTGGTCATATTTCTTCCAAAAAGGAATACACTTGAATATGATTTTGTAGTGTTGAGAAGATAATAGATTTGTGTTCCTTTTTTAGGGTGTAATCTCTGCTCCATGTTCAGAGGAGATCTGCAGTCAGATTCCATGACAGCAGAGATCAGCCCCCATCAAAAAAATAGGACCTTCCAAAATTCTGCTGAGAGTTACCTTGTTACAAAGTGCAAGCAATGCAAAGAACAAAAGCTTAAATATTCATGTGAAAGTGATGCAACATCAAGAATAATAACAGCATATGGATATAATTTCTTCCTCTGAAACTGGCAACTATGATTTATGATTAATAAGTTTTTGCACTTGCTCTATCTGCTGTTCCTAAAAGTAAAGCAAAGTTAAATGCAGCTGATAACTCTGAAAGCCAGGACCCAATCTATCAACTGGATTCAGAAGGATGACAAAGCAGAGGCATGATATTAAAACAATTAGAAGATCCATGGCAATTAATTATAAAGAATGTCCTTACAGCTGAGCTCAAGAACAGAGGGTATTGTTGTAGTATTGTACAGTCATACAGCCAGCAATATATCCTAATTGGCTTTATTGCTAATGAAGAATGACACAGAATGCAAATCTCTTATTAATCTGGATTAAGCAGAGAAAACAAACTTGTTTTAAACCTAGCCTTATAAACAGAAGGTCTAATCCTGAGCCTGCTTATATAGGGGTGTTAAACTAAATACAGTAGAAATGGTGTGTTTGCTCAGTGGTGGAGAACAAAGCAGGAGGCAGCCCTACACACTGCCAGTGAGGGGGTTACTCTTTGCAGTGAAGTATGAGTCACAGGATCACACACACAATTAATAAGCCAAAATCAACACGGGCAGGAACATTAGGCTCATTTGTTTAATTATTCACTACAGGCAAAGTCTGTTGTTCATTTGATTTCAGAATCTGGGCAGAACCGTTTTGCACTGGATCGGTCCCCATTCAGATCTGCCTCTAGACGAAACAAGGGAGTTTCTGATCCAAGCAATGGCCACATCTAAGAACTTTGGATAAAGTAGTATTTAGCTTTTGTCTAGGAGTTACGAACTGTCTGCAAGGTATAATGGCTTAAATTGACACATGCCAAAAGATCGCTAAACTTTCAACAGCTGTATTATGTATCAAAAAGCATTTTTATATATAACATTCACAAGAGAAACAATAACATACTAAAATCAGATTCATTCAAATACTCAGGAATTCCATGAGAATCTTGATTATTGTTTTTTGAAGAATGTTTATGTCATTAAAATACACCATTTTGGCTACACGGAAATATTTCATGAAGAAGTGTCAGTGGCAACAGCAGTTTAAATGGAGTATTTGATCACATCTATAGGAAAAGATTTTGAAAAGATTAAGATTATTGGTTTTGATCATCAGAATTAGTGTGGCTGGAGACAATTTTGTTGTGTGACATTGTTCCAAATACTTGTGTTCAGCCCACTGTGAGCAGAAAGATGCTCACACTTCATAATCTGTCAGGAAACTGAGCAGTGATCTGTAAGCCATCCCTATAGGGCAGTAATTATTTTGCACAAAGGGAAACTGAGGTATCATTTATCTTTTGACCGTGAAACACTTCCTGATAAGAAACCGACATTGAATTTTACTATTAGTTTACTTTCTAAAGGAAAAGTGAAATAAACTAGTGTCCCTTGGGTATTAACAGTAGGATCTGGCCACTGAACTTACCCAACGCTTGTATGAGAGAATTGATGGCAAATGACAGGCATCGGCTTTTCTGCAACAATGAAGAAAATAATGATTACCTAGATGAAACTGTTACTTGCTCAAAATATACACGAAGCCGAGTTAAAAGGAAACACTCTGCACTATGTTCCTGTGAACATATTCAGGCACTTAGTGCATGTCTGGATGTTCAGGAGTCCTGACCTCTCTCAGCTGGTCTGTGGATTTCAGTATTTAAGTAGCTGAGCAGGAGCTTGCAGGCTCAGCACTTCTGTGCATCAGGCCACCTGTTGAAGTGCCTAAATATAGTCCTCTGAGCTTAACCTCAGACTTGGCTATTACAAACTGCTATTGCACCTCTAGAAGTTATTTCAAAAAGCAGTTCAACGATCCTGTGGATCAGGAAATTAGCAGGAAGACAACCACAGCTCTCTCCTTGTGGAGAGAAAGGCAAAGCTGAACGAATTAGCAAATAATATAATGAGATTTGGCAAATAGCTGAAGCGTGAGGAACCACCGTGTTACCACTTAACACTAAAGCTGATGCCCAGCTGAAGCTTGCCACTAAAGAGCTAATGCAAAATGAGCTGTACACGCTTCTTTTAGTGGCTGTATCATGTTTAGGCTACCAAAGGATAAAAATCTAACTGCGGTACATAGGACAAACACAGAAACTCATAGAATTTCTCCAGTACTGGATGCCTCTCTCTGTCTCTCCTGGTAAACATTGATTTGGTTAGGGAGCTGCAAAAGTGATTGGAGAACAGATTGCCATGACTAAAATAAATCAGGTTGTCTCTAAGCTCTAAAGATGGAATTATTATGCACAGGAATGCTTTCATGTGACCATTTGGTTTTTAAACAAGATAATTGCAGCTTCATAAGTAGATAGATCTGTATATACAGCTGTAGTGTTATTGAGGAGACTCACACCAGCCTAGTTATTCCACTTCTGCTGAGATGACCACTGGCAATCTTGGAAAAAAAATCCTTTTATAGTGCTAGGTCTGCAGAGATGTTACGTTCGTGTAGGTTTCTGTGTATATTATGTAAAGAGTGCCCCTACCCTTAAAGTGAACACAGCCCTTGGATTAGCAATTTTCACAAGATCATCAGGCAGATCTTGTCGATAGGATTAGCTCACCTCATTTTTAGAGTAAGAGAGAAAACAACAATCTGGTGTCTCAGCACACATGGTAATCACAAACAAAAATACCACAGCAGCACAGTCACTTCTCCGTTGAAAAATAATACTGTTTTTCTGTCCTGAATGCCAGAGGACCTGCTGAAGAACATGTGACAAAACACCAGGAAGAATACAGCGTTACAAAAGGAAAAGCCAGTGCAGTTACAGTAATGGATGTGCTGCTCTGCTGGGGGTCTTGCTCAGAGACCGCGAGTTCTGGAGAGCACTTTCAGCTGGTCTTGATTAAACAAAGACTGGCGGCACAAGTACTGAAATCTATTTCCAGTGAGATCTTTGAACCTTGTCTATGGCCAGCTGCCTCCAGCAGCAACCATCTGACAGTGGGTGATGTTACCCCCGTGTCTGCTGAGCCTGCTGGATGCTCCCATACCACGCAGCTGGGGAAACACAGCCTCCAGCCAGGACACCAAACGTCACCGCTGGCATCTATATCCCATACCATGTGCTCCCATACAGCTGTGCCCCACGAACTTCTCTGCCATGCTCTAGTTTTATACCCTGGAGATCATTATAGCTGCAGAAAGTTACCCTTCAGAGACACTTTGCACTCACAGATGGCTGCTGGACTGCTATGCAAATAATTTCTTAACTACCAACTTTCATATGCAAATGTTTTTCAATGAACCTTACGCTTAAATAGAAATTATGAAGATCATGCAGCATCAGGCTGCAGGACTTGCCTGATGGATTGCAATATCCTCAGAATAGAGGTTTTGGTCCTATTTTACCTCCTGTTAATTGATTACTAATTAACTTGAGTTAACTGAATTCAACACTAAGTGCTGGTCTAGACATGCCACAAATGTTTGTTCCAGAACATTCAGAAGAAAAACCACAAGTATTTGAATCCTGAAAGAAAAAATGTGTGGAATATCCAGACTAGCATTTGCAATTGTGCTGTTAGGTCAAGTTAGCGTTGCAATTAATTACTGTGGGGTAGAGGGTACTAAAAATGCTGGCACTAACATTACCTAATAAATTTGGTGTTCCAGATTGCCACTGACAGAAAATTAATTCTTCCATGTAATTTGTAGCTGGTCAGTAGACATGTGAGAATTCACTGATCTCAGAGTATAACGTTGTAATAAATATGTAAATGCTTTGGGTAAAATAAATTTAGCTACAAAAACATTAGCAACTTTCTTGTTTGTAATTTCTATGTGTTACTTAAAGCTCTAACAATGTATTTACATTACATCTTTGCTTAGGTATGTTAATTAACTTAAGCTTAACAGTCATAAACCACCAGGAATGTAATGAAGAAAACTAGTATTTGCTTTACTACCTTTTCCCATACTTTAAAATATTGATGTAAGCTCAGTTTTTACATTCTTATGCTTTTCCCGTCTTTTAAGTCTCCCCCCTTTGTCTTCTTAAATCTTTGTTCTTCATGGGTGGGAGCAAGCAGCTCCACATCTCAACCTTTTCCAATTAAAGTAATATAAAAACCAACATTGTAATATTTTCTTTGACTGACATCTTCCAGAAATAAGTGTTATGATCAAATGATAAGCCAGTTCCTGCCCCATGCACTGCACATTTATGTTCTTAGTTGCAGCCTCCCACAGCCCTGCTGCCAGCCAAGTGGGATATCTCATGGTATTTGCAGTTTGCACCTAACATTTTATCCCCTGCCTTTCCACAGGCAAACCTCTAGTTTCCTTGTGTTATGTGAAAAAGCAGTGGCAGATGTCTGGCCTTTGGCTCTTCCACAGACTTGTAAATCCCAGAGTCTCACAGAGGAGAAGTAATTAGCATTATGCTGCTCTCTGGGGAGTGGGCCTTTCAGAAAGTCCCTTTTAGCACAGGGCTCAAAGAACCCCCTCAGCACCCACAGTGAAGGGGCGCAGCATGTGTCCCACACAGCGCTTGTAGGATGGGAGCCCACCGTGAGCCTCATGCTTAGAGTACGTGTCATGACGAGTTTGGGAGAAGAGCCTATCAGAGAACTTGCCTCACATCTAGGCTGACCTACCAAGGACTGATTCACACACTGAAGATCCCACCCACGATGCCAGCTTCCATAATTCCTTTCTGTCTCTGTCCTGTACATGAGGCAAACTGTCTCAGAAAATCCCTGTCCTCGCAATCCCACATGTAAGTCAGATGTGTGGAAAAAGGGATGACAGCAGCCTTACAGTACTTAAAGAGGACTTGTAAAAAAGGGAGAGGGAATTTTTACATGGGCACATAGAGATAGAACAAGGGAGAAAGGTTGTAAACTTAAAGAGGGAAGGTTTCAATTAGATGTTAGGAATAAATTCTTTATTCAGATGATTGTGAGGCACAAGCACATGTTGCCCAGAGAAGTTCTGGATGCCTCATCTCTGGAAATGTTTAAGGCCAGGTTTGATGGGGCTTGGAGCAACCTGGTTTAGTGGAATGTGTCCCTGCCCATGACAGGGGGTTTGGGACTAGATGATCTTTAAGGGTCCTTCCAACCCAAACTGTTCTGGGATACTGTGATATACAATGGGATGCATCAACCAGCAGTAAGAGCAAGGGCACTGCATGAGGAAGAACAAGTTGGGAGCTGAGGATGACCACAACACAGACAGGAGTCTCACCCACAAAATACAGCCCTTGAGCAGGGGCAGTCAGAGAACAGGAGAGCTACAGGCTTCACCAGGACCCCACTGAACACAAGGAGGTGAAATAAAAAGTCAGGTCCAAGACCAGCTCAGGAAAATCAGCAGCAATATGGAAGGACCAGGATTTGGAAGAAGGCTTGCTGTCAAAGGAGGTACTGGTTAAATCTTCAGCCCTGATGGCTGCTGAGGCAACAGAGCTTCTGCTGAATTAAGTTAAAGTAAAAAACCCTCTTGTAGTTAATAATCTGATTGCCTATACCCAAGGGTTTGGAGTGCGTGAGCTGGGCCGGTGATGGAAAAGGTTTAGGTGATGTGACTTTAGTAGGGAAACATGGAAAAACTAGATAGTTTTTCCTAGAAATAAACTAGATAGCAAGGACTGTGGGTGCTCAAGGAAGTTTGTTACTGGATTGATGTGATCAGCAGTGGGAAAAGGCTCCATATAAAAATGGCCTGGTTTGGCAGATGTGTTTTCTAGAAAGCTAAACCTGGTTACCTTTGGTAGCAAATACATGGAAATGTGTTCCTGCTGGCCCTCACAAATTCTTCTGGCCTTATTGATGAGGAGAGTATAAGCCTGGTGAGACTGGGCAAGCAGGCTACAGGAATGTGGGAAGGGGCTGGAATATTCCACACTGCCACTCTTGAGCCCATTGCTCTTTCTGTAAATTCAGAGACATCAGCTCCCTTGCATTTTTTTAGTACTGTGCAAATCAGGTTACCTGTTTGATAATGTTTTCATCATATCAAATTAGTAGCTGCAAAAGCCTTCACATCCTGTCCCTAGAACATATTTACTGTTAGGCATTGTTAGCTGTATAACTGTTTTTCATTGAAATGTGCCTCTTTCAGAAGGGGAAAAGGGACATAATGCCTTTGGGTGTAGCTTACAAACTTCTTAATTCCCAACCAATGTTCTTATTCAGCATGTGAGTTTGTGTCATCAGGTAGCTGTGCTTCCTGGAGGCCTTGTATCCATATAAAGACACTTACTGCTTATTTTCTGTGTGACTTTTTAAAATCTACCTGTATTCTGAATCATAGGTTATATAAATGACAGCTCTTTTATCTTGATTTTGATTTTCTCAGATTTCATTTTACCTATAGAATGGTAACTTGGAGCTTCAGATGGACTCCATTATGAATCAAATATTAATCTTTGAGAATAGCAAAAAAGCAAAGCTATGGAAAAATCTTCTTTCCCAATTTTGTTGTTTTTGCTAAGCTTTTCATTCTTGGTTTCATAAAAATGCCAATACATCAGTGGGAAATGGGGTCCCACTGATGTAAGGCTCTTTCCAGATATGTATGTGTCTCCACTGACATGATTACAATATAATAGCTAAAATACTCACAAAATGGAGAAAAAAAAGGAAGCATATGCTCTTTCTGGAGCTCAGCAAGCATGGGAAGACATGGCATGTGCCTCTGCCTCCCAAACATATGGAAGAATATTTTAAAGAACTGGATATATATGAAGATTTATGTGCCCTCAAAGCTTCAAGTCCTAAGTATGGAAGCTACAGCTTTCTTAACCTAGAGAAAACAGGTGTGCAACACCAAGGGCTGATTTTCATACATGTTATTTCAGATCAGTAAAGTGCACAGGGTAGCAGTGCATGCAAGATGGCTGTGATAACTTCTTTTTTAGATAAGGATCATTATTTTCTACTTAATGGATTAAACACAGGCTTTATGCAGCTACTGTGCTTGGAAGAAAGGGAACTAGCGAGGCCTTACTGTGTTCGAGGTGACTGGTTTCTTTACTAGGTGTAGAGTGCCACCTGCAGCACCAAGTTTGAAGCTGAAAATGAGGTAAATAAAGCCATAGCCATAACTGAAGTGATTGTAATATTATTATTTGAGTAGTGTAAGGGAAAAATTCATGGGACTGAAATTGAAGAACATGTAAAAACAACCCTATCAAGGTGACTCTTATTTGTCTTTAAAATGACATAAGGAAATTAATGAATAATCAAAATGAAGTAAATGAATTGATAAAGTCAATACATCATTTAGTAGGAAAATCTATTGTTAATTTTTAGGTGGCATATATCCAGAAATATATGTGAAAAGACACAATGAATGTCAAATATATATTGCAAATGCATTTACTTCAAGGAGTCCTTAATAGTCCTTTAAGATTCCTCAAGACGTGGAAACTTAGACTTTGATTACTGTTAATTTAGGAAGTGTATTTGAAAGTGTGCTTTGAGGATTCATCACTGAAATGGATGGAAACTCCCTAATTCCTAAGTAGCTAGATAGGATCCGAGCTTTTAAACAGATTTCAGAGTTGTTTGTCTCTTGTATGTGGACAAACTACCATCCCATATTTCCATACACTTGAAATCTGAAGAAATTGAAGCCTATTACAGAACCAAGCTTTAAAGCTTGCTTTAAAAATATTTACAAATTAATTTGGAAACATCTCAAACATATTTTAGACTTTAGCAGAGTAGTGCATGCACTCATTAAAGTAATCTGGAGATGGAAGGTGATCTTTAAAAAACTCAGGAGTACAAGAAATCTGCAAAGGAAAAGGAAAAAGGCAGAGCGGGGTGGTAGCTCTGGCATCTTTCAACTAATGCCTTGTAGCCATCATACCCCTGGCTTTGAATGTAAAAAAGAAAGCAAGTAAAGGCACTTAGATAGTAAATATGCACCGGGCTGGAGCCATGGCTCCCAGACACTGACAGCATATTGCTAAGGATTTACACAGGACTGTACAAGGAAACTACCATGCTAACCCTGAAAAACCCTGGTGGCCTTGGGAATTCCTCTAAGAATTTTGTTTTAGTTACCACCAACCTGAGTTTGTGATAATGCTGTTTAAAGGCCAGTGGTAATTTTATTGCCAAGGTACAAGGACAAAGGAATTGGCCTCTATTTTTAGGGCTGAATGGAATCAGATAATGGTTTTTAGCAAAACAACTTCTTTGCTGCTGTAGTCAAAGGGAAAAAAATTGGAAAGCAGGGTATGATACAAAAACACTCAGAGGTACTCAGAGACAAATTGCAGCTTTGAGGTTCAATGATGTTTGTAAAAATACTTGTTGTGATCTACTAGCCTGAGTGACACTTTGTAAAAGTTTCCATTTTTATTAAATACCCTTTGCAGGATTAAAAAAAAAAAAAATAATACTTCTCTCCCCTGGCAATATATCTGCTGGCTTCTGGGCTAAACAAAAAAAAAAAAAAACCCCAAAATCTAAGTTGAGAAAAACACAGTCATTAAAATCACCTTGGGGCATTTGATTAGGGATTTGCTTTTTCAAATTGAGCAAAAAAAGTTGACAACTCTCATTGAAAACTAAAATGGAAGTATAACCAACTTCTGACATATGGTTTGTTTCTAAAAATGTCATCTATTTCTTAACTTTATTAGGCACAGCCAATTTAATCAAAATAAGCCAGTCATGGTTAACATGGCTATCAAGAGTGGAAACACATTTTACAAGTTCAATTACTTAAAGGACAGAATGAAGTCTTTTAGGTTCTTAATGAAGGATCTGAAGAGGTGATGTCATATTTCTCAAATAAAAGAGTAGGAAAACAACTCTGTCACTCATTCTGAAAAAAGCCTTGAAACCCTAAAAGCGGATTTTCAGCAAATACAAAATATTCAGCTAATACAAAGTGTAGCAGCTTGCATTTCTGTCCCATTATTAGTGGTTTTCAAATGTGAAAATTCCCACTATGCAGTAAAGGTAGAATTGCAGTGGAAGATTGAAACACTTACTGATTTTCTCTTCCTGTACTTTCAATTTTAGCATAATGCTGATTTTTTGTATATATACATTCATGCATTATGTTGGGTAATATTCAAGGATTCTGAAACTGCAAAGTTTGAAAGTCTAAGGTACAATATTCAAATCTAAATAGCTCATAGTAGTGTTATAGCTCTGTCTCTTACACTGCTGGTGGAAAAGAAGGGGGGACTCTTTTATCCCATGGAACCTTAGAGAGAAAAACCTAAATTTGTGATAAGGACATTTCACTTATGTCTGACTGTGGTATGGTTTGTACACTTGTCCTAAATTCCAGTTTATTCGGTGGAAAGGCCTTGAGTCTGAGGTAGGCTACGATCCCAGCAGAATTTTCTCTTTCTTTTATCAGGAGCTGCACAGTTTACAGACCCAGGCAGGCTTGGGTAGCTTAAACCACTTAGGTCCATGCACCACAGAGGAGAAATAACCAACCTTTATGCCCCATGGCCTTCCCAAACCCACAACCCATCAGCACTGGTGTCCCTATCTTTTCCCTTTTACATTACCTGAGGTACAAGGTGTTTCCTGGAGTGTGTGAGAGAAAGCCAGGTGGAGCTGCTGCAGGGAATTTTGGCTGGGTCTCTAGGGAAAAAAAAACAACACATCCCTGTGACAACAGCTGATTTTGACTGAGTCTTAAAATAAGAAAATCTAGTATTAGAATCTCCACAAGAGGGCATTATTAAATATTAAAATAGCATTAGTTTCCAGAGTCTGTGTGTGGAAATGCTGGTGACAATATGATTCATCAGATGCAATTTATTTTCACTCAGATTTTCATGGGGCTACCCGAGTTCTGAGATTAAAAACTCCTAAGACTGAGATAAAGGCAATAACAGGCAGCAAATATCAGTCCTCCGTATTATCTGTAGCACAGATTACGCATGTACTATTGCCAGCTCCCATCATTCTGGTGGAATGGAAAAAAGATTATGAAATGAGATCCTGGGGGTCAATGCTCCACAAAAATAACCCCTGCCCAGTTAATAGCATGAGACTGTTCTTAATACTAGTTACCCTGTTAGAAGAGAATGGATTTACTTGGAAATATAGGTATATAGTTACATTGCTTGCTGGACTCACAGTCAGTCAGAATACAGCAGGGCAATTTGATCTTGTGGTAGGAAATGCTAGAAAAACAAAGGTAAATGGAAGGAATAATTAGGAAAAGCAGGTTGTGATGTCTGGGAAGGAATTGTAGCAAATCCTGAACAAACAATACAAAAAGGGACAAAAAACACTGAAGAAAGGTTAAGAGAAAAAAATACAATAAAAAAAGGGGTCCTTGATGTTTTAGTTATTGCCAGGTGCAGAGAATTGACCGTGTCCTCGACTGTGCTTGCTCCAGGTGCTGTTCAGTGATGGGCACAGGCCATCTTGTCATTCTAGGTCCAGTCACAGCCCTGTGTCCTTCCACCCCACACGGTCCTGTTTATTTGCCAGGGCTGTGCATTTGATTGCTAGCCTTGATAGCTCAGCTGTGTCAAAGTGTGTGAATTCAGACTTAGAGGGAGAAGAAATAAACAGAAGTGATTATAATAAAGGAAAAGGGCACCAAGTGGCTTGTGTTTATAGAGACTTTACAATTTAACCGTATGGTGCATTCTGCTTGTACCAAATGCTTTTCTCCATGCAATAAATGTTGCCTATAACCACCAAGATTCAGCCTGAGATCTGCCACAAGAGTCTTCTAAATTGCAATATCCTTTTCTCTTGAAAGAAGTCATCCAGAAAAAGCGAAGACTTGAAGCCAAATTATTTTCCCCTGCCAAAGAATATGTATACACAGAGAAGCACTGTGCTGTATATCTTGTTGATCTGGTGTTTTCTTCTTTAGAGTACAGTTAAAGCCACTAACGCTCACAGAACCTGAGGAAAATGTTCCCCAGATCCTATATTACAATATCATTATATTCAATTGTGCAGAAACAGCTCCCTACCACACTTTGCTATTGGGTCTTTGTTAAAATACTTCCATTTTTATTGCTCCCTCTCCCTCTTCATTTATTTGTTTATATATTATTTTGTTAAGTTGGAGGATTCAACGGCTTCTGGTGAATATATAGGACTGACTGAACTTAAAGTAATTATTTTTCAAATGAGTTTTCATGCTTGAACGATCCCCTCTTGTGGACAACTTCCTTTGGCTCTGAACTTTTTTTACATAAAACACATTAGAAAAACAACTTGCAAGAAATGATCAAAATTGCTCTTCTAATAATGCTTCTAACAAATTTGCTGTTAGGAACATTGTCAATATTCTTCTGAAAGAATTAAAGTGTATAAACAGAACAGGGTCTGTTTTTTAACGGGAGGGGAAGGATAACACTTAGAAACCTTGTGTCCTTCTAAAGGACTGAAGGTGGGAGAGGAGATACTTTCTGCACCTGTAAGGAAAAGATGGGTCTGGATCCAGCCAGAGAAGTAATCATCACCTTGATAAGCAACCAAGAGTGGGTCAGGAAAAAATTAAATTGCTTTAATTCTAGAAGAGTAGCAGAAGGCAGAAGCACCTGGGCCTTCCCCCTCCAGATAAACCTGAAGCATCTGGCGAGCTCTGACCACAGCTTGTGATCACCTGAAGAAGGTCGCCAAGGAGGCACTGGACTGCCCCGAGAAAGGGACTACAGTCCTGCTCATCACTGCTATCCTTCCCCAGGGCTACTTGAAAATACCTTAAAAGGCAAATGTATTCTGCTTGCTTTTGCTGTTCTTGCACAATTTCTGGTGCTAAACATAGCACCTCCATCTCCACTGAATCTCTAAAGCATCCACAATTTAAAAAGAAAATCAAGGAAATTTTCCGCTTTTTCCTTTCAAAATATGCATGTTCTCTCAGTTCATCTTTTGCAATATCAAATGCTGAAATTTTTCATTCATGTATTAGAGGAATTTTTCTACGTGTAACACATTGCAAAGATTAAAATGATTCTGCAAGGTTTCTAGTATTGTGGCAAGGAACATATTACCTTTGAGAAGGAAAATTCTAGCTTAGTGGTGGGATTTGCTACTTGTTTCTTCTAGTTGTGGCAGCAATCATATTAAACTCACTTTTAATGTAGAAATACTTCCATTTGTATCTAAACTTATTTGTGATTATTTTACCATCTCTAAGCACCACTCCATGTAGTATTACCCAGGCACCAAAAGTAACTGAAGAAAGCAAGAAATGGTTCCAGAAATTATATTAAGTGCCTGACCCTTCACTGGTTTTTGCCTATTCATTGCTTACATATAGAAATATTAATATTTTCCCTTCAATTTGGAATTACTCAAGTATAAATTTAAGTTAACACACAAATATTTTCAGGGCAGAAATGCACTAGGCATTGGCTGCATGAGCCTTCTTGTCAGCTTTTCTAAGGAAGCCAGTCTATGGGAGTGCAATGATGCACACTTTTACTGAGAGTGGCTGTATATGGGCCCATTTGGTGCCCTTGGGTACTTTCTGGGCCCATCCTAAAACTCATCATCTGAACATAAAACGTGCGTGAATATGTACAAGAAAATTAGCAAAAACATTGGAGTTGGATTGTAAGAGGAAACTGTTATTTGTTCACCGTACAAGCTAGAAATTGGAAAGGACAGGAGTCACCAAATGAAAAAGAAGAGTAGTCTAAATTGCAGGACATGGACTGGGAAATGAGCTTACTCCCTATTTTGTTGTAGCCAGGAAGGCCAGAAACAAAATTCTGAGTTGTTTCTGAGGGTGTATCTTCAGCAGAAGATGAGAGCTGGGGTTGATTCAAACAGTTTTTGATTGAGGAAGAAGGGGAAAGGTTTGGTTTTGACCAGATAGTTGATGGACTGTAAAAGGCTTAATTAAAAAGTGAGAAACCATAGCAGTGACAATAGGTGGCAGTGTTGTCTCAGAAAAAAACCATTTCTTATATTTTTGCTTTTGCCTGGATTTCCTCTTTTGAGGGGAAAAACGGGAATAATAACCCTCTTTTGCCGTGGAGAGCATCAGGAGTCAGGAGTCAAGATTATTACCAGCTTTCATCTGAGGTTAATTTTCTTCCCAGCTTTTTTTTGTCATCATGTTGAAGATTTGTGTGAAGATCTCTTATTTGGAATTGACCTTGAATCGTACAGTTACAAATGCAGACCAAAAGGTAGTTTTTAATACTTGGTCTGTATTCTGGGATTTGAAAGCCTACGGGGCTCAATCAGCTGGAAAGCAATTCAATTGATTAAGGGATGAGTTGTTTAGGATGCTCTGCCTGCCTGCCAGCTCTTCTGGTGATTCCTTGAGGCTTCATATTTCCTGGCTTTGCGAGCAGCAGTCTCTTCTCCCCGCTGCAGTGTGAGACCTTGCATGCAGCAGCAGTGGGAAATGTCACCAGGCAGATGAACAAAACTACTCACAAAGTTGGGAGAAACAACCTGCCTTCCAGGCTCACAGAAGTATAAAGCTTTCCCTGTGCTTTTAGTTATAGGCTAAAGGAAAGTGATGGTCTGCAGCTTTGAACAGGGTTCAAGGCGTCTCAGCTCCTCACGCTATCACAGATGTTTTCTCATGTGACCTCTGGCAACTTGCCTAATCTCCCCCTCTGCTGCTTAGCCTGTACAATGGAGATAGCAGTTTAATTTGCCTGACTTCAGGGTAATGCTTGTCTCTCACTCTGCTGTCCTCTGCTAGAGGAGTTCTGATACTGAGTTAAACTTTCAGTTGTGTAATACAAATAAAATTAGCTGTATCTGCTTAAGGGTTTCCAGGTTTGAAGGGAGCAATAGAAGCAGAGTAAAGGTAGCACATGGGTGAAATCACCTAATACAAAGTACGTCAGTGGACCAGGACCAGACTGGAAACCAGCAGCTAGACCCCTGACCTAAAATATGGAAAGATCTAGATTAATTTTTCTCTGCTGCCAGAAAATGTTTAAAGTTTCCAAATTACCTGAAAGAGCATTGATTTTTAGGAAATGGGGTATTTATGGGTAAACAAGGCTTGGAATCTTCTCATATTAATTTTGTGCACAAAAGAGTGAAAAATATCATTTACTTACATGCTTAGATCACTCAGATGAGTAATAAGAATTGAAGCACAGTTTTAACCTGCTCAGGCTGATGTAGGGAGTGCTGCTTGTGGATAGGTAGCAAAAACACCTAGACATGGTTGAAACTGCCCTTTGTTATCTCTCCTGAGGCAAAAACTTGGCCTTGGTTGCCTTCCCCTGCTAGTTTGCTGCACAAAGCTATATTGGGTAAGCCCCTTTTTTTCTTCCCCAAAGAATTTGGGCATTCAAATTCTGCATGTATTTTTTTTTCCCCCCTCTATATTACCACTGGAATCTTTTTTCTGGGCACCTCCTGGGTTTGGGCTAGAGTCAAGGTGCAGTCTCCAACATTGATTCAGGTATATGAGAACCTCTGTTTTCAGTGGGCTACCTGTTCTGTATTCCCTTCTTGGTACTGGATCTGCAGAGGGTGCAGAAAGCCCAGGTGTTGCTGCTGGGATGGCTGATGCTCAGCTGCAGACATTGAACACGTTTGCACTCTGAATCCTATGGTGAATTTAGGTAAAAGAGGTCTTGCTTCAGTGACTGACCTGAAAGTTGTAAACTGCCACTCTGCTCCTGTTGTGAAGAACTGCTGATCCATGTGGCTAAAAATTAGGTTTCTCATATGTTTCCCTCTCAGACTTTTGAAGCTGCTTGGTGTGCAGTGGGAATTAAGTCTCACTGTTGACATAATCGTTTTGAAATATCACCCTGTGAAACTTATTTGCTATGCAGTTAGATGAATTCTGGAAAATAATTGAGCTTTTCTCTGGCTCTAAGTACGTGCACTGGCTACTACTGCGATCACTACTGATCTTGGAAATGCTTGGCTTGGGGAACTGATGTGCCTTGGTGGAGAGAGCTGACACTGGTATCACCCACAGGTACCATCCTCTGGATCCTTTGTCATCAGTTGTGCATGAATGTAAATGCCTTTATGAGTCTATGAAAATAGCTCTTCAGTAGGTCACTGCCGCAAAGGAGGGAACTTCTGTGTGCTAGGTCCCTACCAGACAACCTAGGAAAATAAACCCACAATAAATAGGGAGAACAGAGTTATTCTAGCAACTCTGAACAGCAGTGAAATATGGGATGCTGTTAGAAGAAAAGAATCACTTCTTAGCTTATAAATTTTGGGCAGCTGTGGTATTTTAGATATAGTATGATTATTAGCCAGACTAACAATTTTTCTCCATGACTGATTCTTATGGAAACTGTATCTCCTGCTGGAAGGAGTCCTGAATATTTGCTATCTTTGTATCTGCCCTTCCTGAAGTCTGTAGGGGTTCATTGGATAATGACTGTTTTCAAGAGCCCCTGAAATATGAAAATGCTTAAATCCCACACCACTTTCAAGAGGAATTAAGTACTTAAACATATGTGGGTATCTGGGTTCTCAGAATAGTATTTTTTAATTAAAAAACCCAGATATAAATATTCAGTTTTGAATTAATATGAAACTAAGAGGAAATATATGGTTATTGTCTGAATTATTATAATATATAGCACATAATATATTAATCTGTATGCTATAATTCATGTTTTTATTATAATTGCATATGAATTATGAATATGGTGTGGTATGAATTAATATGAAATCTGTGGTTAAATTTGCACCACTAAGTTAGCTGTAGAAGAAAGAGATGTCTTCATCCTTTTCTAAGCAGGAATGAGGTAGCAGAAGATAAACCATGAAAACAGTTGTTCTCTGGTTCTTATTTCCTCATCCACTGCTATTTAGTTTGTGCTGCTGCATTTCTCACCGTGGGGTGGCTATTTGCAGAGGATGAGCTGTTTTCCTGAACTGTTTTCTTGTAAAGCACTGGCCAAAGTAAATGGAGATGGGGAAGGCTCTTCCACATGGGGCCTTCTACAAAAATACTGTCAGCTATTGAGAGGAGTTAGATACTTGAGCCAGCTATGGGAACTTGGATGTGTAGTACATATTCCTGCTCCATAGCAGTTATGAACAATTTTGTGGGGTATTTTTGCAGTAAGAGAGCAGGAGGAAGACAGCAGAAAGGTCAACTTGCTAAAACTCTCACCTCACAGCCTTCAAAAATATTACTCCAAATAATTAAAATTATCTGATAGTCAGCACTAAACAAATGAATTATTTCTTCAATGTTCATGTCAATCCATCGTGTCTGCATTCTTTTGCATTATTTCTTTAAGAACAAATTATTCTGCTTTCTGTTTTCATATGAAGTCTGAAAGTGTGTTTACCATATCTGTCAGAGCTGGCCTGGAGCACTTCCAGTCCTGTCTAAAATCTTGATATATAAAGGAGAATGTAACTTTATTATACTTTTCTCAGTAGAGACAAACACCGTTATTGGTTTTCTTCTATGTTCCTTTTGTTTTTTTAAGCTGGGGAGCAGGAAAAAAAGGAAAACCAAACTTTTAATAGCAGACTATGTTATGATGTGTAATAAAGCCATATCATTCATGTGTTAATATCTGTTTGTTTACTAAAATCTAGTCTTACAAGAGCTAAATAAAGTATTCATAATATTTCCTTCCCCTAATACTTAGAAACGTTGGTAAATGATAGAAATATTCCCTTGTGTAGATCATACTGCTAGCTGCTAAAGGCTGAAAATCTACTAGATCTTTACTCTTAAGAAAAGTCGTATTGTACTTAAAGCAGTAAGCCTTTAACTGTAATCTTCCCTCACTTATCCCTCACATGGCCTCACATGCCTGTGGCCCCAAGTTATACCATGACAACTTACTGCACTCGGGAAAAGTGAAATAAATAAGTTCAGTATACTTCTGTCTATGTGCAATTACTGTACTGAGGCAATTGTCAACAAAAAATACCAACAGATGGTAAACTTTTAACTGATCTATCTGTGAGTAAAACTTGTGGCAGATTTGGTAAAATACATTTATAGGTGCCTGTATTTCAAGAAGTTAAGAGGAAAAAGAGAAATATTATTATAACCTAAGTGATTTTTTCTGAACTTGACTTTTAAAGTTTTATCTTAGGTCCAAGCAAAAACACAACTAAATATTTGGTTGGAACTAGCCTATTTCAAGTGCAAATACTGACTCTTTCATATCTCCACATGTCCCCTTGTTCCTGATCTAATATGCATTTCCTGTTGTAGCGTATTTCCTGTTTCTGCTTAACATCTGATTACCAATGGTCCTTTCAGTATCAAATTGATTACTGATCAGAGGTATAGGTTGGCTAAATTCTGTAGAAATCTGCCTAGGAGACCTTGCTGTGAGCATTCAGGTGGGAAGCCTGAGTGTTGAAATAGCTATTTCTTTCATTAATATTTAAGAACTGTCTTAGAGGCTGTTATAGCTGTACAAATTAAGTAGCTAAAGCTGTAATTTCAAATCTAAAATACATCCACACACAGTTTCAGGAGAAACTACCATCAAACCTGGAGTGTGTGTACAAGCCAGGTTATGTTGCCTCTCTTCTGAAAATACAACCTTTTTCCTTTCCATGCTGTTTCCAGTCCCCATTTCTCCTGTTTGCTTATGACTTGGGGGTGTAATTTCAATCCAGTAAGCATTTAATGTAAAATGATCTTCAGCATTTTGTAGAAGCAGAGGTGGTGACACTGGAACTGAGCTAGCCTGCCTCTAAAAGATAAAGTTTTAATGAAGAAATATCAGCTTCTAGTAATTGCCAGGTCAGGCCAAAAGTACCAGGAAGTTGTTTCAATTGTTAAATGCTGTATTTAAGAGTACAGATGGGGAAGATTGGTTTTCTTGCTGCTTTGGACAGCCTTAACAAGCTACCTATTTTCCTGCATCCCAGACCTCATTCTTCTGAATGCTTTTGAAGAAGTACGAGACTGTTGCTTTTATGTTGCCTTTCCCCCTCCTGCCCTGTATTGGCTGAGAAGAAAAATGGATTTCCTAATGGGCTAAATTGAGAAGGAAAAGAGAAAATATGATTCAGGAACCAATCTTGCTGTTTGCCAAACTTAGTAAAATAATTTTAAGTGGCCTCATGTATGGATGCATGCAGATACCAAATTACTGTTTTGCTCAGTGCTTGCTTTTTGGGTCACCAGGTTTGGAACGCTGTAGACTTTATCCTTGAAACGAGCCTCCAAGCCAAATGCAGAATTTGTGTACTAAGTGTGATGGAGTTGCTAATTATACTGTAGCACACGCAGAGCTATTTAAGTTCCCCATGTGACCGAGAGGTGAGGTACTGAAAAGGAGCATTTTATTTTGCAGGATTATTTTAATTTCCTTGTTGTAAATACAGCCCTGGATCCATCAAGAAAGATGCTCACAGTAGGGTTCTTCCATGTTTTCAAAGTCTGCTCTCTCCCACTGTTTCCCAAACAGCTATTCTTTGAGGTCTTTCTTGAGCACCTGTGCAAGGAAAAGGAAAAGCTGATTTGAGATTTAGTTTCCTGTTCAGTGAGGAATGGCAGTGACAGGATGGGAGGGGGGAGGAGGGATTAGTCCTTCTCACTATGGCACTAATGAAAGTATGCTTCTCTGTGAAAGAAATTTGTTCTTCTTTGAAGTCAGTGGAAGGACTAATGATATGGAGGAGTTGACTAGTGATGTGTAACACCATGCAAATGTCTGTATTTTAATCTTTATGCTGAAAGTAATTAGTGCCTTCTGTCTTGTCTTCCAAGGAGGCATTTTTCTGCCACTTGCTGTGGATATTGTTCCCAACGCATCCCAAGTACACATAGTACTTCATCCTAACATAAAGACCGTTGGTCTGAGCATGATAATATATCTGCAGGCATAAATTCCAGTATGTCCAACTTTTCCTTGCAGAAGAGGGTGTGACCAGGGCTAACAATGTTCTGAAGGAGGCAAATTTCCAAAGGAGTGCGTTTTCAGAGTCTTTCAGGTGTTTATTTTCTCTTTTGTGGAGATAGCTTATGCCAGTCAGATGGTTTAAAGCCTTCTGGGACCACTAGACAAGGAAAAAACTCTTTCATACAAGTTTTGAGGAAAATAATCTGAAGTAAATGGCAAAAAGAGGCACTACAATGCAAAGTGTACTGGTGGTTCTTCTGGCACACTGTGCTGCTTTAGCCAAATAGATGGATGCCTGCTGATTGTCATTTGTCAAAGCATTCCCTCTGTTCCCTTCACCTCTTCCTTCCCCGTTGGAATAACTGTGGAATTACTTTTTCATTTTTATTTTGCATTTTGCTAAAGGTATCGGTAACAGTTCATGCTGAACCTTTTCTAAAACAATTCTACTACATATCTGTGTCTAGGGGGGATAGAGAATGATTTTACCCATGTATAGATATACTTCTTCTGGTTTTCTTAAAAAGTGAACTTCCGCACTGGCTTCCTCTGAGTGCCTTGCTTTCTTTTTTCTAGTACAAATTCCAAATAATTCTATATTGAATTGAAACTCTCAGCTGGGGCTAAGTTCAAGCAGGTTTATGAGACTGTCTTTGTCATATAAAAAGCCTTTGGCAAAATTTTAGTGTTTAAACTTCACCCACAATGGGGAAAGAAGAAGGAATTCAGAAAATCTAATTGCCTTAGCAAAAACTGAGCAGCCAAGGAGTATTTTGGAGTTAAAGCAATCAAAGAAAGATGACCCTTTTTCTTAAAGAACCATAGACCCTATGCTGATGGGCACTATAGAAAAGTTTCATATAGTTTTTGCTGGGTTTTTTTGCTTACAACTGATTGCAGCCATCTTCTTCCTTTCCCTGCCTTTTCTGTAGTGGACAAATGATTCAACTGTTCTTGATGATTATTTTTTGAAATACTACTTTTCTACTTTTTCATGCATGTCAATATATGTTTTAAATAAACACATTTTAGTATTTCAACTGAGAGTTGTTAATGCCAATTTGTGCATGGAAAACATGGTCATCCTGGGCTCTGAAACATTCATTTTTCTCATAAGCTGTAAATGTTGTAAATGTTGATATTTTACTGGGAGTAGTTTGCCAGTCTTTAGACATTATGTACATTTGTCTAGGACTCCTTCTAGCAAGATCTGTGTCAGAGAAATCGCTCATTCCTGGAAACTTCCAGCAGCCTCAAAGGAACAGGGAGCAGATTTCCCATGTTTAAGGTCAGGAAAGCAAGGTCAGGAAGGAAACAAACTAACTTTGTCTTAGGTTCTGATTGCTACTCATGTGAACATAGCGTGGTGCTGGAGAGAGGTAGTATACTTACAGAAGAGGCATCTTGCAGATATCTGTCAGCTCATTGTTCCTGCCTGCAGTGGCCAACCCAGTGGAATACAGAAATGGAGCTGTCCTTCCCAGCACAACAGAGAAACAAGAGTTGCTCTTGAAAATGGCAGCTGGGGTGTTGCATTTGAGGATGCACCCAGCAGTATCCATATTTGGATGGTGGTGTGTTGTGGGCATTTGTTCTCCATCTGACAAGGAAGACAAGCGACTGCCTGAAGCCCTTCCTACAAGACAGGCACTGCGAAGGCTGGCTGGGCAGCAGACGGGAGTCAGATATCTGCAGCCCCACTGCACCATATGCTGTTACTGGGGTCTTCAGCTCCTGTGAGAATGATGACTTCAGCCTCCTGCTGCCACCTGACAAATCACTGCTGTAGGTTATTCTCATTGAACTTGGCTTGCTGGCCACCATGGAAGCTACTTTCCTTCTGCAGAAAGGGCAGGGAGCACCTACACAGCACAGTCTTGGTTATGCCATGTTTCCCTTTGGGTTCTGTACCACTTTCCCACCAAAATTTTACTCCAGGCTCTTGACCATGGCTGGGAGAGTTACCAACTGTACCAGCACTCCTGTGTTATGTGCTTTAAGATCTCTGTCTGGGCATCTTGTAGGAGCTCCTCCGGGCCTGGAGCCAGGTATGTGTGCTCAGCAGTGGGTGTATGGCCATCCCACTGTGCTCCAGGAGCTTGCACTAGCTGGGACCAGCGCCGTGCTGCTGGCTGACACACACACAGTCCAGAGAGGGAGACTCTAACTTTTCTCCCTCTGGGGCTCTTCAATTAGTAGAAGTGACACAGAGATGATGCAATCAGTTTTCCCAATTAAAACAACTTTGGAGCCGTTATAAAAACTTGTGCAAAAAATTCCTGATTGCTCTTCAGGGTGTAAATTAGTGTCCCGTTTCCCAGGAAGGTCACTAGATTGAGACCATTAATCTAATTTCTTTTTGTTTCTCTGACCATTGATTTAATAACTCCTTTCCCCTCAGAGCATCATCTATGGATACAAGTTTCATACTTCTCCCTTGGAGATGACTGTTTGCCACCTGTTCTTCAAATCAGACAGCAGAAAGATTGTGGTTTTGCCTTACAGAACTAGACCTAAAATATCAAGCTGCTGCCAGAGTTGTAGCAAAGCATCTTGTCATGTGTGGGCATTCCCCTTTGTTGTGGCTGAAGCCAGGACACCCTTCCACCACACGACCCATTTTCCCACAACTCAGCTGCTAGTTGAACTGGCAAGACTTAAGGATATTGCCTATATTTCCTTTTGTTGGCACCCCTGCACTAACAATGGCTTTTGAGGCAAGGTGTCATGTCTGGGTCCCCCCATGTGATGTCTGTTCCCCCATCACCCCAGTTCTCTGTCACCCTGTTTCCAAATATGCCAGACTGAACTAATTTGCTTTGCCATGAGTTCTTAGCACTGGGGACAGACACACATGATGATGCATGGAGCATACCTTAGGTTATACAAAGAAATGTAAACTCCTGCTGCTATCTGATTAAATGTTCAGGCAATCCAATTAAAGCATATGTCCACACAGCTTGCAATTTCAAGATTACAAACTATGTTCACAGATAGAGAAACCTAATGCACAATCCCATCCACTCTTGTAAATGTTAAACATCTGAAAATACTTGTGTGGCTAACAGAATTGTAAATCTGCCGAACTTCCCATTTTCACTCTTGCTGTCAGTAAATAATTTGTTGCAAATGTGAGACTGAATTCAGATCCTGCTTATGACTGGTGTGAAGACAGGGGTGATAAAAGGGGAGATTCCACAGTTGTCTTGAAACAGTGGGTGCTGCTATGAGCAGTGACGAATGTGAACATTTCAAAAAGCAAACCTTGTCATATACAGTGCATACCTGCTGAGCATCACTAAAGTTACAGAGCTGTCCATCCACAGGATGGTTCTTTTACACCCTCCTGCTTGCTGGGTGTGACAGTCCGGTATCTGTTCTAGTCCCAAAATTCATGATAAAGGCACTGCTGTAGGTTTTGTGTACTGTAAGGTGCCAAATGGGAGGTAGAATGCAAATTTTATCAAGGTTACTCTCTAAAAAACTCTCTACTCTTTTTTCATCACTATCAGATGCTGAAAAGTCTGAATATGTTATTTCCTGTTCTTATTAGAAACAGTATGGCAAAACCCATGTAAACAAAAAATTTCATTTGAGCTTGATGAGAACCCCAATTTAGCCCCAATGTTTTTTCTTCAATAGCATTTAAGGCAAGAAATTTATATCTTTTGCTCAATATATTTAAATTGTTCCCTCAACTAGTTCTAGTACATGGAAACCAGTGAAGCTAAGATTATGCAAACAAAACAAGCAATGTATTTGAGTTGACAATTATAGAAAAAACATGCAAACAAACAGAAGGAACTTAAGAGCACCGATCTGAAATACGAGGTCTCTGTTTCTTGATTTTGTTCTACCTTGTCCTTTCCTATTTTCTCTCTTGTGTGAAAACACCAGTTAACAGTCTCCTGGTGTTTTTAGGAGATGACATAAGGGCCCAGAATGAATTTCTTTCCCTTCCACTTCACAACACCAATGTCTTTACTTTGTGTGGACCTGTTTGTTAGTCAATTTTCAACAATTCTTGGATCACAGTGAAGCTATGGTGGAACAGGAATAAATTTAAAGCTATGGCAAACTGTCAGATCAGATTCCTAAACAAATCCCCCACTTGAGATACTTATTTACATTATAAAGTTGCGGGTTGGTGACTGGTGACTACTCCTTACATTCAGCATATGACCAATATCTCCTAGTGATGCTGGAAAAAAGGCAAGGCTTGTAGGATGACAAACTCTGTGTGACTTTCATTCAAAGCCTCCATTTTCTTTCCAAATTCATTATTTCCCTTTTTTCCCTCTCTCTTCCCAGACCCCTTATAGCATTTGAGAATGAGAGGAATAAATACTAGTATTGTAACCACCTTCTCCACTACCCATGTGAATCAAGAGCAATGTAGAGTGGGTAAAAGGAACTGAGTCCCAATTCTCCAGCACCTTTATGCCTTTGCAGAGGTATCATCTATGTAGATACCTCTCTAGTTCCTTGTTATTGTATTTACCCTGTGCTGTAACCTCATGGAACTGCTACCACACTGTCTGTGGGTGCTGGGTTTCTGACACAGCAGCATCACAGACCTGCTGGCTGGAGTACTGACTTGATTGCCTGCCTTCCCTCTAGGGAGAAAGTTTACAGCCTCCTGCCTATTTGTAACATGGCAGTTTAGAAATGCCAGAGACTGGAAATTGGACCAAATGTGCCGTTCATAGAGTTACAAATGGGAATCATTTAATGCTAAAAACATCTCCTGCTTTTCCTCCCCTCTCTCTTTTCTAAAGGTCAAGGTATTTGTATAGAAACATTAAGCCAGCTGTAGAGAGGTTGCAAGACCATTCCAGCTACACTGTGATGTGATTTTTATCTCCCACCCTAACAGGGAATGTCAGTCATAATTAGTGTTACACATAAATTTCTCACTGGGATTCAGGTTTCACATGATTAGGAACTAAACTATGTAGAGTGCTGCTCTTCTGACTGTAGTTTCAATTAACAGATTCAGTGATGGAAAACCAAAGTGAGAGATAATGGTTGAGGTCAGAGAGGTTATCTTTTTTTATAGCAGTTGTCATCTTAAATGAGAAAACACAAACGAAAGAGGGTTTCATTAACCCGACTAAGGAAATGGCTGCCACAGATAGTGTGTCAGCAGGAAAAGCGTGTTCAGGACAAAATCCTTTTCATGGCCTTGGTCACTGCTATAATCATCCCAATCCCCAGTGGGTATGGTGATGATTTGCAGTTCAAGCCTGCTGTAGCCCAGCTCTATTTCATTGATGAAGCATATGAGCAGATTTTTACTGGTCTGATCAGTGCTCTTGCTGATCAAGAAACTCTCGTTACTTTAGAGCAAAGCATAAGAAAGCCAGAAGGTGGAAAAAATAATGCAGAGTGCTGGGCAGAGACAGAAATCCAACTCTGTAGTCCAGGAAAGTGACCCTGGAATTCTTCCTTTTCTTTCAAGAGGCCTTAGAGCTCCAGAATCGCATCCTAAGTAATATTCAAAGGATAGAGTATTCAAAGGAGTAAAAGAAAAAAAAAGTAAGATACAATTACAGCGCTGGCATTGGCATTGGTGAAGTAGGCCTGCCTGGGGTAGGAGACTATCAGCAGTGGCAAGGCACACGGACATGCTCCATGCTTGGTCTGTGTCTGGATTTTGGGGAGCTGTGTGGGGTGACCGCCACAAAGAGGTATTATTATGGAACTGACTCACTGTTGGAAATGGTGATTGCCAAGAAATAGAAAACTTCCAAAGAAAGATCACTTAACCTGCAACTTGGGCATAAAGATGCTAACTTGACCCTAGCATCAAAATCTATCAGGAAAGGCCTGATCTTATGAAGGAACCAATGTATTCTACTTCTCATGTCTGTTTTCACAGCATGGAGTTCTTCTAGGGGTCAGGAATATCTGCCTGCCATTTCTGCTTCTCTCTTTTCCTTCAGGAGATCAGGAGTGTGCTGGCTGGAGGGAAGGGATATTCATATCTTCCAGGAGTTGCTTGATCTAAGTACATGAGTTAAAAGGCTATGCAAATATGTCCTACAGATGCTGTCTGTGTGCTATTTGTAAGGTCTTAGACCATCAGGGAAGAGTTGGGAGTAGTTTCTTGTTCAATAGACTCCTCACTACACACACAAGAGGGCTTTGGATATCTCTGCCTTCAAAAATCACTTGTAGGTTGAATGTTAAAATGGAGGGGCAGAAGAATAAACAATTCCATTTCCCCTCAACTTTTTAGTCACTGATACGCAGTGATCTTCATCAATATCACCTAGTGCTGGCATGGAGTGACTTTTGTGTACGCAGATAGCTCAGAACTTTGGCTGTTCACATCTTTCAGTATTAGAGCTCATTCGCATCTATAACTGTTCACCTTGATGATTGCTCTATGTCACATGCTTCGAGTGGTCTGCAGTTCCCAGTCTGCATCACCTGCCTCCTCTGGCTGATCTTCAGGCTATTTCCAAGCAGAATGCCTATGAAATAAGGTTATAAAATGAAAGGTCTCTCTGCTTTCAACATGGATGTGCAACTGTTGTGTCCAGAAGACAGATGAGTTTTGATTTCGCTTTTGATTTTTAATGACAACAAATAATTGAATAAGAAAAATTATTTTTAAAAATTGTAATTGCTTACAATTTAAGGAAGGGACTGAACTGTTCTCTTCCAGCTTGTCTCTGCTTGATACTGGTCTTTACTGGTTGTTCGAATCTGGTTACCAGGTGTTCTTGAAAGGCTGTCAGCTCTCAAAGCAGACCTCTTGCACTTCTTCCCCTTCATTCAGTGGGAATTAACTAGATATCTCTGGGGATAGTGAGAGATAGAGGGATTTCTTTCCTAAATCTGAGCTTTTTGTGTGGTAATGCAGGGACAGTGGAGAGCGTTAACACTGAATTACTTAACCACAGCCTTCCTGACTATTATGAAGGATCAACCGTATTATGGGAGAGAAGATCTGAAGATACAGACAGAGAGCTGCTTTCATTTGATAGTAGCATCATTAAAAGAAAAAAGAAGAAAAAAAATGAGAAAAGAGAAAAAGCATTAAACATCTGAAATACGTTTTAGAAAGACAGAAGTAAATGTGAGTTCTAGTACTTTTGCAGGGAGTTGTATCAAACAAAAGCTTTCAAGAAGACAGCATAATGGCCTATTAGAGAAACACAATGTCACTTGTAGGTGGCTAGAAGTACAAAGTAGGAAGATGATACCGTCACTAAATGCTTTTCCCAAATTGCAAGGATGAGTGTTCACTGAAATGTTTTCTGGCTGAATAAAGATACAAGTGCAGATAGATGGGGGCAGGAGAAGGCAAACAGACTGTTTTCCCCAAAAGGCTGTCTCCTGTCCCTTCATCTTTATTCTGACTCAAGCATCCAAAAATTGTGGGTTCTTTACTGAGGCTTTAATATCATTCAGCTATGAATAGATACCCAGTGGACATAGAAAAGTGTCCATGTTGGTTTCTCCCTTTAAAGCAGTGTCCAGAATGCTATAATATTTTTTGTCATTTTGGGAGAGAAAAGAAAGCAGCAACGAATTCTGCTTTCTAGAGTATGGGGGAATTTTTTAGTTGTTTTATTTTGGTGGCACTATAGAAAACTAGGCCTATCGATAAGCTGTCCTGCAAAATACAGTGTAGGTTAGGAATGTCTATACTAATTTTAAAGGACTCAGCTTGAAAAATCAGGAGTTATCTAGCTGTCATTGTACAGTGCTCTGCGCTGACTCGTACTGTTGTGTTATTCAGGCAAACTACTCGTCAAGAGTTAACTCGGTAACTGCATCACCTTAGCAACCAGAATATTAACACACTACAGCAGCAAAGTACAGCCAGTTTATACTTTGATTTCAGGCACAGGAGTTTGAGGTGGTGATATATGTGCTGTAGAGCTGTGCAGGATTGGGATAAAAAGTAATGGTAAAGCTAAAGAAGAACCAAATGTAATATTTATTGTGTATCTAATGCTTAGGCAGTTCTGGTTACTGGAGTGATTTCAAAGCAAAAAAAAAAAGTGACAATAATGCATGAGCCAGAATATACGGGCAGATCACTCCATATTCTCTTTCCGCTACCTTCATTAATTTTAAATTTTATTCCTTCACGAGGAAAACCTATCATAAGGTTTTTAGCATCTCTTATTTTTTTCCTGTCATTCACACATTTCATCCAATATGCAAAACATATTGCAGAAATGGAAAATACTTTTAAAGCAGCAAAGATGTAGCAAGTGGCAGATAGCTGGCAGAGCATCATCTAAGAGAATAAACTGAGCACTTACTATGCCTGAAAGACAAGATCTAGTTTAATTTTTAGATGACGCAGTATTTTTCTACATATGGATCTGAAGTAGTGTGAAAACCACTATGAAATGCAACATTGCCACCCAGGACAGCCCTGATTCACCTTGTTTTATTGCTTGCTGCAGCTGTATGTACACTTTACATTACTTCCTGAATCCCAGTGTGCCCCAAATGTACTTTAAATAAGGCACTGTCTGAACTAAGAACAAACAGCTATATCCGTCTCTGGACAGACTGTTACCTCCCATGCACATGACCCACTATTACCCACCTCCAGCCTTGGCCCAGAGGTGTGAATGTGACTGACTTCCACTCTTGCAGGATGCAGAGAACTGCTTTTACTTCAAACTGTTATCTCTAATTTTGAATTCAAATGCAAATCAAAATGAGCACGAGCAAACTCTAGAGCACACAAATGGCTGCTCTAAAGCCACAGGGAACAGCTCCATAGAACTCCTCTGATGATCATCTGTGGAACAGCTTTATGTTTCAGTTCTGTTTGGCCCAGGTCTTCAGAGTTATGTAAAAAACTTGCTCTGGCATTGTATCATCACAACAAAAGTCTTCCTATGCCTCTATGAAACAGCTCTTTGTTTATACAGACATTATACTTCTAAAGGCTGGGATCATACCTTTAATTTCTTTTAAAGAAAAATTAAAATGTGACTTTAATTTTTTTCTTACATTATTTCTTGTTCACTCCAGTCTTAGATGCAAAAGGAAGTCTTGAATTCTGTTATTTGAAGTCTGACTTGATCTATGCAATAGGGACCTAAACAAAAACCTGCTTAAAAATTACCTTGTATACTATGTTTATGTCATATATTTAATGCTCTTTTGACAGCCTCTTTAATATTGTGTTCTGGTGATACCCACAGAACTCCAGGCAGTTTGACAAACCTGTATGAGATTGTCAGTGAGATGCAGATTTGCACACATGGAAGCAGATGGTAAACCAACTAGCAGTTCAGGGAGACAGGCAGCAGGAAATTACAGCAGTGGCAGAAATTAAACACTTAGTGCCAGTGGCCCAGTTTCTTAAGTGATGTGAATTTCTGTATGTGATGGACACTGTACTATAAAAAAAAAAAGGAGAAAAAGGACTAGATACTGCATATTATAATTGCTCTTTTAAAATAATCTGACCACCAGGCACTAAATATCCTATGACAAAGTCTCTCATAGTGGTTAAAAAAAAAACAAATAAAAAAACCTAAGCAAACCTAACCAAGTCTAGATTTTGAAAATTTTTTCGTTGAAAAATTTTGTGGCGTGCCACAATCTTTAACTTTTCCACAAATATGACTTGCCACTTTGCTATTGTGGGAAACACTGAATGTGTGACCCAGAGGGACTCACTTCTGGGAGGCAGAAGTTAGAATGAGGAAGTCCTCATGGTGGGTTAGAGAAGCAGTTTGATGGATGAAGAAATTACTGCCCCTACCAGCATAAACTGTCTGGAGGTGAATGCAGCTGGGACATAAGCTAAGAGTAAAAAAATGTTTCATACAGGTTTTCCAGCTCACCTGATTTTACATCTTAGATAAGGCACCTGTTTCAACAAACATTGCATTCTAAAGGTAATATAGGCACATCCTGAAAGAAACAGTTGACTACTTCTGTTTTACTTTCTGTGTAGCTCTTTTCAGGAAGGAGGAGAGGGTAAGGAAACGCCTCTCATGCCTCTCTAAGTAGCCAGGACCCCATCTTTCATTATGTTCTCTGTCTCGAAAACATCTTCTTTGCCTCACTTCTGCATCTTCAGAAAGAAAAGAAGGTCAAACTACCATCTCAATTCCTGCAAGTGCACATGGTGTACATGCCCTTCTTCCATGCAGGGCAAAGTAGTGTTCGGCACATGTTGATGCCCAGCATCTGTGTTTGTGAAGCAAACTGCTGACTTGTATGACTCCTGTCAGGGAGACTCTGGAGGAAAACTCTCCTGTTTTCATTCAAGTGAAAATAAAGGCTGGGGAGAAAAGATTGGGGATGGGGAGGAATGAGTGGGAGGAGGGTGGAGAGGAGTAAATTGCATTTACTTGATTGTCAGGGCAGGGGGAAGGAACAGAAATTTGAAGGAGTGGTGCTTCAGATTTCAAGCTGTCTTTCTGATCTATAACTCTGGAATGAGTATGAGCCTTCAACTAGCTTGGATGCTTTCTCTAATGACATTCAGACCACAAATTCAATGGGAATTCTCTGCTTTATGCTAATCCTGTAAAAATCTGGCTAAGACTAACTGAACTTTTTGTTTTGGGTTCAACAGAAAGCAAATTCCCAGACATTTTGCACTTTGCATAAAGCTGAACAATGCTGCATTGTTGAATAAACAGGATAGTTCCTTCAAGCACGATGGTGTTAATTTGTTTGTTGGGATATTTTTAGAAATTAATTTCATCAATGTGAACAGCTAAATATTTCTTCTATTTTCTCACCCAGTGCTCATTGGGTGGCTACAGAAGACCTGTTCCACCATTTATGGAAAGGACAGAAATCTTAGTTCTGGGGTTCTAAACAGCAGTTCTGCCCATGGCCCGGAAAGAAGGGTCAGATTATGGACCAGCATAGCTTTGATTTTTTTGGTTTCAGTTTTACAGAAGCATTAAAATTGAATGCTTTGTAGACTATCTACTTAACACGAGTGCTAGATTTGCTGAACTTACTGCTTGTTTCCTTTCCTTTTTATGTTTTCCATGACTTGATATATGTTCCTACTATGACATCTCTTCCTTGTGTGAATGAACCCTGAAGATTTGGGTTCTGCGCAGTAACACACATTCTGAGAGCAATAGCTCTTGCTGAAAGATCTCAAAGCCAACCACATGGCTAATTAATAATAAAGAACTACTTATACTCCTGAGACTGTCACATAGATCCTTTGACAAAAACATGTGATAGCTGTCAGAAAGCCCTTAGAAAGTAGTTTCAATTTAGTAAACAATGCTGTTGGTTATTTCAGTATTGGAAAGCCTGGGTAATTCCCTCCCACTCACAGATCCAGCATCTACTTTTCCATATGGTTAGTTTGCTTAACAAAGGAATTGCATGAAGAAGCGTTAAAGGCTAAGTCTGCTTGAAATTAATGCATCCTGATAAATACTACCCTGGCATCTCTTGATTGTGGAGTAAAAGAAATAATGTGTCTTTGTCAAGTTAACTCTGCTGCCAATAACTGTCTATAAGTACTGAAAGATTCTTGGGGAAAATGGCATGGAAAGGTGCAGAAAACCCCCTTCATTTTAGGGATTTCAGTGTTTCCTTTACCTAGCAGGAAATGAGGAACACAGCTTCTGCAGAAATTAGTATTAAATGAGTACTTCTTAATCAAAGTCAAAACCTAGAAGTGCTTATAGTTGAAAAAACCCCCAGTAGACCAGGTGAGTTGCATAGAAAGTTGATTATGGGTTAATTGGAATTAACAGGACATTTTGACTGTGCCTCCTAGGTTTTTTTGGTTTTTCTTTTCAGGAATAGACCTACTCTGGAACTGTGAGTGTATATGATAAAACTTTGTTTAAAAAGCATATCCCACTGAAATTCATAGCTCTAAGCTGAATCATGGATTTGTGATTACCACTGGCATGGATTTATGAATTCATTATCTTCATTTAATCATACAGAAAAACCTCTTAATCTGTGTAACTCACAACTTCAGCTTTTCCACACAAACTACAACTGATAGTAAGACCACAAAGCTAAAATTCTTGAAATAATAATCTTTTGAGAGTTTGCCAATGAGGGTTTCCACTCAGATTATCAGTTTTGTCAAACATGCTGATATGTTAGCTTAGTATTTAATAAGAAGAGAATGTTTCTTTGCATTTTCTTTTATTGGAACACTAGTTGCTTTGAAACATGATTTTGCTTGATACCTGTTCTTTTTGCAACATTTCCCCCAGTTTTATTAAAAAATGTCAAGATACTCCATCTAGTCAGGTGGCTGTTTGTAGCTGTGCTTTTGCAAATAACTCCGTTTTCACATCTATTTCTTCTTTTATCTCTGAAATCATGCAGTTGCTCTCTAAAGTTCTCATGCATGCTACATGGAATGTGTGTATCTAAAAGCCTTATTTATGAGTCCCAATGGGATACATTTGGAACGCGATAACCTTCAGAATTTCCCTAGCAAAAATTATATGATGTACATACACCTTTTATGTTTACCATTGCTCTGATTCTCTTTTCCTTCCTATAGCATTAGAGAGATGTCTGCAGTTCCTCACTGTGTGGAAGAACAGGAACTCCTAATCTTTTCTACAGTCCATCTGTGTAGCATTAGATATCTGCCTAGGCTGTGGGGACCTCTGCACAGCATAGCAGAGAGCCAGCCTGAGCTAGACCAAAGATTTGTTTGGTCCAGCATCCTATCTCTGACAGTGCTAAAATGCCAGAGAACAAGAGCAGCACAAACTCAGTCTTCAAGGGTTTTACAAACAGCAACATTGAATACAGCAGGATGATCACATCTTTTGGCTGGCTGGTCATACTACGTTTGATGCAGCCCAGGGTGGGGTTTGGGCTCTGGGCTGCCAGGGCACACACACTGCTCACTCAAACGGAGCCTGATGCTGGTCCCTTTCTGGGCCCCACGATTTAAGAAGGATGTGAAAGTCCATGAATACATCCAGAGGAGGGCAAAAAAAGGTGATGAAAGGCCTGGAAGGAATGCCCTATGTGGAGCACCTGTGACCTTTGGTCTTGTTTGGTTTGGAGAAAAGGAGTCTGAGGGGCAACCTCATTGCTCTCTGCAGCAATCTGATGAGGGGAAGTGGAGAGGGAGATGCTGAGCTCTTCTTCCTGGGTTCCAGTGGAGCACACATGGGAATGATTCAAAGCTGTGCCAAGAGAGGCTTAGAATGGACACTATAAAGCATTTCTCTACCAACCAGGAGATCTAACACTGGAAAAGGCTTCCTAGAGAGGTGATTGATGTCCCAAGCCTGTCAGTGTTTAAGAGACATTCAGACAATGCCTTTAATAATATGCTTTGTCCTCTGGTCAGCCCTCAATTGGTTAGGCAGTTGGATTAGATGATGACTGTAGGTCCCTTCCAAGTGAAACAGTCTAGTCTAGTCTAGTCTAGTCTAGTCTAGCATTTTTAGCATAGGTGTTCTATGCATTTATACTCATGGGTATAAATGTCTGTCTGGTATAAATCCACTGTCTCAGTGGATTTACCCATGAATTTACCCAGCCATTTTCTCACATTTGGTGTAAAATTTTAATTTATCACATACCATAGTACATTCTATATCTTCACTACCTGCTGTGTATTCTGTATCTTCAGTACCTTCTGAATATTCTAAATTATGCAACTGGTAACTTTATTGAAGGCCTGAAGCCCTCACATTGGCAGGAGCAGGGAGCAGTCTATTCCTGTCTATCTATTCATATCATTACACACAGATTTTAAAGACATCTGCCATATCCTACTTTGCTGGGATTTGTTTGTTTGTTTTTTCTTTTAAAACCACTGCATATTTTAAATCTTTCTCTGAACCCTCTCTGGAGGGAAAAGGAGGGCCAGTGTTGTACATGGTGTTCAGCCATGATCACGCACAATTTGAGAATGATAGCATCCATTTTGTCATTTAGTCCTTTCTTAGTAATTCCTAGCATTTATTTGCTTTTCTGACCACTACTGAGCAGCAAGTTGATAGTAACCCCAAGAGCTCATTCTGATGGCTGGAAACTCCTTGTTCCGTATGTGAATATAGGACTGTTTTCCCCATGTTGCTTTAACCGTCATAAAAATACTTTATTTCTCAGCAACTTCATGAGAAATCTCAGATGTCATTCCTTTTGTTCTGAGGGCTGAAAGTCAACTGTAGGAGAAAATCAGAGAGGAATCCTTAAGGGCACAAGAACTTAAGCTGGTTTTATATTCTGTAATCTCCAAGAGACATCATTTTATAAAGTTATATATAACTTTATACTTTACATTTGTTTTTTTCCCCTCTCAAAACTCTGAACTTCTGTTATGCATCCATGACACTAAATGGTGCCTATGGGCAGCTGTCAATCTTTTGCTGCATCTTTGTGCATTAAATTTTATGTACTGTTAGAGGTGAAATGATGCCATTAAGAGTAAGCAGTCTTCCTTTCTAGGATAATAGATACAAAACTCTGAAAAACAAGGAAGGAAAATGAATAATTGAAAGAGACAAGGGATTTAGGCTGTGTTCACAAAACCTCTGCTGAACATTCAACCGTGTCCACCTACATCTCTGCTCTTTTTTAACGGCTAGGCTTTCTGAAATTAGGTTAATTTTGCATTGAGCCTTGCTCTGTAGTACGGCTCCAGTAAATGACAGATTTTGTACTTGTAATGTCAACAAATATGGAAAAGAAGCTATCATTTTGAGTAAGACAGACACAGCAAGTTGCCAGGTGTGTTACTACGACTATTTCTACATTCATAAAAGTTGGGCTACTCTACCAAAGATCCATCCATGTTACAGGTGTATACTTTTAAAGTGAGGGGGAAGAAGGGGAAAAGACAAAAGGAGACAAAATGTTTTATTGGCTTCTGGAAGCAGATAGATTTTTGTAAAATCTCATAAATAGCTCTGTTCCCAGTGTATGGACTTACAGAAAGAATTTTTTTTTCTATTTCTACTTACAGACATCTGTTCACACTTTCTGGTGGGAATTCTGGGATTTAAACAGCCATCTGCTTCCTACTGTGGCAGCTCAACAACAAAAGGCATTTTCTCAATTAACAAATAAGAATCTTTGACTAATATAAAGGCACAGTTAGGAACATATGCTACTTTTTCCTTTTAACCTTAGTCAATATATTTTTCAGTCTATTTAGATTACACCAATTTACCAAAACAAACTGAATAAAGTGTTCAACATTTCACACAGGGAGTCGAAACTTTAAATAAAGCTGCAGGTGTGCAGCTATTGTGTGCCTCTGCATGAGCGTGTTGCTGAATTCAAAGCATAGCAAAGATGGAAAAATTCAGTGGGGTTGTACTACAGGCTTATTTGTTTCAACAAGATGGGGAAAATGGCTACATGGCTTGTACAGTAGAAAGCAAACCAGCCCACACATGCCTAGGAAGCAGAAGGCACCTGGGAGCTGTATAGATGTCTGTGTATTGTTTCCCTGAAGTCTAAATGGCATGCAGCATGAGGCTTGTAGGGCCAGACAGTTTCTGACATGTAAGCTTGTCTCTGCAATAATCAGCCTAGACAACCTTTATGGTAGGTTTATGGGCAATATGTTGTATATTAACCCTCTATAAGGGGTACATACTAAATATAATATTCAAAAGGTCAGTCTTCCCTCCTTCCCTCTCCCCCTGTGAGGGCATTCCAAGTATTATTGACAGTGCTTTGTATTATGTGAATAATCATATTACACTTCCAAGATATAATCTATCCCCAAGCCATAAAGACCTTCAAGGATTAATTCTGGGACAGATCTCCATTCACTGTCAGTAGCATATGCATTATATGTATACTTAATGAATTGAAATGAAGCTGTAAGTTGCTGTCAATACAGAGGAGATTAAAACAGAGAAGAGCTAAGATGACCCAGAAGAACTTGCAGTGATAGAAGGGGGATATAATACAAGGTCATGAGCAAGAATTTCTGCCATGCAGTAGGCATTTATTAAATAGAAACTATGTCTGTACTTATTAAATCATTCTGATTCTGGGATGGAATTTTAAGTTTTACCCAGACATGTTTTTCCACTGGTCACATGCAGGACATCTGTGACCCTTGTGATGTAGTGTATATTGATTTTGTTACTGCACTTGGGAAAAATACAGTCCAAACAAACTAGAGAAGACATAGAAGGCTAGTCAGAAGAGTGGACACTCTTACTTACAGGCAAGGCTTAAAGTTAGGTTATCATTGGCTAACAGAAGGTTAAGACGAGATAAGGATACTCTCAATACATTCAGTGGGAAACGAGCAGCAGGAAGAGTAAACTGTGAAGTAGTCAGGAAGGTGATGTCGGCACAAGAGGAATAGGTGTAAACTAGCTATGAAAGCAATTTATAAAGGATACTAAGTTCTGGAATAGTTTTTCAGTGGGAGTGGTATAAAGAAAGAACAACAACCTTCAGAGAGACTTCAATAAGTTTATGATTGATTATAAACTGCCCCTACGCAGTTTATGAACGGGATTAAATAATATTGTACTACAATGACCCACAGTGGTTTCCCATCAGAATTTGGGGGAGGTGTCACTCCTGCCCTACTGTGATCAGGAGAAAGTCTGAGGAATTCTTTGTGATGGACTTGCCTTCAGAACATAAAGATATATGTATTTTCTGTTGTGAAGTTCTCTACCATAGTTTTCAACCTTTCCTCCTCTTTTCTTTCCTTTTATTTTTTCTTTTCTTTTTTCCTTTTTTTTTTACCTTTTTGTAGACTCCATTTGCAGTTACATCTCTTCTCTCCAACAATAATTGCAAGGTTTGTCTGGAATGCATCTCCTCTCCTCCCTGCACCTGTTCTTATCCAACATTGCAAAACCAGGTTCCTACCACATTAAATCTTGTACTTGGGTTGCTGTGGATAAGTTTCTGTGACATAGATCCATACTTCATCTACACTTAGTGTTCAAAACAATGAAATGAAGCCCATCTTAATATGCCAATTTTTAAAATGTATACATTTGTGACATTATTGAGGACAAAACCTCCACAGTCCACCCATTTTCTGGACTCGACCTTGACAAACATATTCAAATTCAGAATCTTGAAATGCAGTGAAAGCTCTCTAAATGAAGGGTTTTTTCATTACAAATTCCAGTGTGCTTTTATGGACTACCAGTTGGGCACAAAGATTAAAGAGCCATGGCCAGACTTATGTGAAAAGTCAGTGGAAGAAAAATAATTTTCTTTGCTCTCAAACTACCCATAGGCAGGTCACAGAGCTGAGATTTGTGCTGTCACTCCATAGCATCCCATTGCTGGAAATTTCTACATTTTTCCAGATTGACTTCAGTTATGAGTGACCTCAGTTCTACCACAATTAGAGGACCACCTAAGAGAAGAGATATTGCTTGGGAATGGGCACATAGACTGGAGTTCTGGAAGCAGCTGTTGGCTTCTGAAGAGTTAGCTGGGATTTTATAAAAGCACTGAGTCCTTCAAAGACCTGCTGTTTTCTTACCAACAAGACCACCTAGAAATAACAATTTTTAGTTCTTGGCCTCTGTTATTCAAAAATTATCTTTCTCTGCGTCCACTTAAGATCTTACAAAGGTACTGTATTTTGACAAGTGGAACAGCTTGTCAGTCAGAAGACTGTTCACTCTGGAGTCACTTAAAAGCAGTGGATGTTGGCCAGAGGGTCTCGAGACCCCCCTCCCACTGGTCTTAGAGGTAGAAGATTAGGTACATCTCTTTGGTGCTGGGCCCGGGGATAGGAAACGGGAAAAGTGACCTTTTTACTTCACATACAATAAACAAAAATATTTAGGAGGGAAAGGGTATGCATCTGTTTCAGCAAGCAAAACAAGACAATTAAAAAGGAAAAAAACAATAAGGGCCCAAAAGAATTAAAAGTACTATTAGATGAGACTAGTCCAAGATGCTGCTGGGATCCATGTACATGCACGCAGACCCTGACGCTGAATTCTGAGTGGTTACTTGAGATTAACTGTCATTTCAAAACTACTAAAGTTGTCCATGCAAATCCACATTTAATATCCTACTGAGATGCATTTAAAACCCATTAGCAAGATAATATTCATATGCCTCATAGAAAGGACATGAAAAGAGTAGATTTTTAAAGAGATGAATCTTCACCAGTTTTTCTGAGAGCTTGCCTAAGGAAGGACAGAAAAAACATTTCACCATCTCTGTCAGTGCTGGCAAACAGGGACAAAGGGTCAATCTGTTTTGGCAACCAGCTCTTGGCAATGAAGCAAGCCTTTGATTTCCTTCCTCTCAAAGAATTCCTCTCAAGCTGCTGCCCCTACCCAGTTAAACAGTTTTTTTTTTCCAGTGGAAGCCCATTTACTCAGCTTTCCAGTACTGGAACAGACTATTCAAGGTCTGTCTTAGGAACAGTTCAGAGTATGAGGTCACGCTTCTTCATTTGGTTGTGCATAAATGCTTCCTAATACATCCTGCTGAAATGTGTCAGGCCTGATCCCTTGATGGTAATTAGAATCTTTTCATTAGTCTAAGCAAGGGAGGTTTTACTCTCTCTTATTATTTTATCTTTGATGCATCAACTCAACAGAAGAAGGCAAGTCTCTTACACTTTAACCAATTTAATTGCTATCACGAGGAGGCTTCCTTATCTCCCTAAACCCAAAGACTGAATGTTTTTCAGTATATCACTTGTTATCCTCTGTTTCTAACTACAGCAATCAAATTCTACGTGGAACAGATTTTTGTTAACTGATTTCCCTATTATGTTCTCATGTTCCTTCAGGACTTTTAATTGTGGTGGTCCCTCAATGTTATGGTCTCATTTGCTTTATATAAGCAGCATTTTTGCCCCACCACTGTTTAAACACTTCACTGAGAGAGATTTATTTTATCTGTTTGGATGCCTTTCTTCCAATTGTTGTTGCTCTTGTGAGTTTTTGACATAAGAAGTAAAACAACTTTCCTTCAACTGTACTAAAACCAACTTCAGAAACAATCTGAATGAAAGGGCAAGGAGAAAATTTAGTGTTATAACTTTAGACTGCAAAATATAGCTGGGTTTCTACAGGAATGAAAAACATGCCCTCTACACCAGAGCTGCACGAAAAATGGTTTATGTGGTTGTTTTTCTCTTTGACCATTCAATTCTAACCCAAAAATGAAATCCTACAAAACAAAACTGAAATTGCGGTTAGAAATGTACCCTTCCAATCCTGAGAGCTGAAAGAAAAACAAGAGAAACAGAGCTAACTCCTTGAAATCTGGAGTGGGGAGGAAGTTCTCTCTCCACTTTTTCCTGTAGCCCAGAACTACAGGAATTGTGCAGAGGGATGAACACCATTGATATGGGTGAGCTAGTCTTTATTTCAGGAGTTTCACTTAATTTAATGCCAATTAACAAACTTCAATTTACTGATTTGGGTACTGAAAAAAACCAGGAAGATAAACAATTAAACATTTGCTGAAACATCTTTCTTCTCCCTTCCCCAGGCTAAGTTTCAGTCCAGTACCTTTCCTCCTCCCTTTCTAGTCTCAATTCCTCTCGTTTTTACTGTGAGTTATGTTCAGTTCCCTCTTAATTCCCTTTGTGAGGCAACAAGTGGTGCTGGAGGCTGGGATCAGTGCATAATGGTTTCTATCAGCTGCATCTTGCTCCCTACTCTATTTCACCTCCAGTACTCCGTTCCCCTTACTTTAAAAACACCGAACCTGTAAGGTCACAACAGTTTGAATAAATCCATCTTTTATTTCTACACACTAGACTATGTAATAATACAAATTTGCATTACAAACTTATGGCCTTCTCTGTGCAGGACTCTCAGCCAAGAACACTACAGCAGTTTCAACAAACATGCATTAAAATTCCACAAAGTCTGTCACTGCAAGGGGGTATCTCCTTTGCAGGAGCAGGAGGATTGGGCCATCACTGATGATGAGGTCATCTTGCTTGTTGCAGGGTAGCTTTTATGAGGGGAAACAGCCCTCAAGTTATGCAGATCAATGCTTTCTTAAAGTTATAAATCTGTATCCCAGCAGCATCGCTTTGGTTGTGTCCAGGGGGAATGCAAGTCTCATATTCCAAGTAACAAGCGATAGGAAAAGAGGAAATGGCCTTGAGTTTTGCCAGGGAAGGTTTAGACTGAATATTAGGGAAAGGGGCTTCCCTAACCCCATAGTGTGTGGGCTGTAGTCCCTCAGGGCTGCCTGCCCTGGCCCCAGCGCATGGTGCCTTCTCTCCTCATGCTCCTCTCCACGTGCCTTAGCTGGCCCCTCTGACTGGTGGAGGTTCTGAAGTGGGTTTGATCAGCCAAAGAACCATCTACAGCTGAGGGCAGGAGGCACAAGGCAGCACACATCCACCCCCTGCCTTGGTGTACCCCATTGGGACCGGGGAGAGCCAAACTCAAATGTCTGGAGAGTATTCTGTGGTCCCTGGAATGGGCTGTTCCACAGCAGGGCTCTGGATACGGACAGTGTTCTACCAGCAGCAAACCCTGGCACACTCATCACTGGAGGGATGGTGAGCCCAGTGGGGTGTCCTTGGGCAATACAGCCGGGGGAGTCTCTTCTTCCATGGTCCAGAGAACATTCCTGTGATATGACAGAAACTGAGGGAATGACGAGGGAAGCAGTGGGAGCCCTTGGTCAGCAGTGGTGAAGACTGAGGCACAGAAGGTAAAGCACAATATAGAGAACTGTGCATGCAGCCATTTCAGCTCAAAGATCTGGTGGAGTGAAAAGGAAACAGCTAGCAATAAAAGGATTGGGGGAACATGAATCTTTTCCTCAAATCTATACTTGTGTTTTTCTTCTGCAGTTTAGTAAAACTATTTTTGTTGTAGTTTTTAGATGGCAAGATACTTTTTCTCACTAGGCCTATTTATTGCTGGTAGCTCCTAAGTGATTCCCAGGCTGAGTGCTCCTTGCAGACCACAACACAGGCTGCAGAGCAGTCTGGTGCAATTTTGGTCCCTGCCCTGACTCTTTGGGAGGCAATGATAAACTGTTGTCTTGACTTGGCTGTCAACAGAATTGGATCCTTACTTACCAAGAGTGATGTAGACTTTTAGGCTGCAGTCTTATTGATCCTATTAGCTTTCTTAGCAATTCATGAATATTTATGGCAACATACCAGCTGCACAGTTTACTGGTTCCCTTAGAGGAAAAGTTGTATTAAATTGGACATAGTTCAGTGACTTAAAGGCATCAAATATTCTCCAAGCTCCTGAGCGATGCATCCCAACAAAGAGAAAGTCAGGTAAAAATGCCAGGAGGAACAAGGAGCTCTTGAAGCTGATCCATCTCAAAAAGGAAGCCTACGAGGGCTGCCTACACAGAAATTGTCTGAGCAGCCAGGGATCAGGTTAGTTAAGCTAAAGCACTTGATAGAATTCAGTCTGGTCAGGGACATCAAGGGCAACAAGAAATGCTTCTACAGTAATAAAAGGAAGACTAGGGAAAATGTGGGCCCTCTCTGGAAGGAAATTGGAGACCTGGTTGCCCAGGACATGGAGAAGGCTGAAGTACTCCATGACTTTTTTACCTTGGTCTTCACTGGCAAGTGCTCCAGCCACACTGTCCTACTTTCCAAAGGCAAAGGCAGGGACTGGGAGAATTAACTCCCTGATGTAGGAAAAAATTTGGTTTGAGACCATCTAAGGAAGCTGAAGGTGCACAAGGGACCTGATGAAATAAATTCATGGATCCTGAGGAAAGTGGTGAAAGAAGGGGCTAAGCCACTATGCACTATATTTGAGAAGTCATGGCAGTTCTGTGATGTTCCCACTGACTAGGAAAGGAGATTCAACCCTCATTTTAAAAGAGGGAGATACAGGCCAGTTAGTTTCATCCTGGGGCCTGGCAAGATCATGGAGCAGATCCTCCTGGAAACTGTGCTGAGGCACATGGAAAATCAGGAGGTGATTTGTGACAGCTAGCATGGCTTCACTTAGGGCAAATGGTGTCTGACAAATTTGGTGGCTTTTTATGATGGGGTTACAGAGAAGTTGTTGCCGCCCGACCTCTCAAAGTGTTCAAGGCCAGGGGCTCTTCGCAACCTGGTCTAGTGCAAAGGGTTTTGCTTTAATGTCCCTTCCAACCTAAACCATCCTATGATTATGATTCTGTGTTTTTAAACTCATTTATTTACAATGAGTAAGTCTCCAAGTAAATATACAAGTGGTATGCTTTAGCATCTCCCCCTTTCTTTTTTCAGTTGAGTAGGTTATCTAGAAGTGGACTTGCTGTGATCTCAACCTTAGTTAAATTCTGATTTGCTTAGTGAAAAGAAATTATGCTGTTCTATAGGGATTCCCCAAGGATTGGAAATGCAATGAATTTTAGGCCTGCTGCAGGTTTTGTCTACTGTTATTATAGATCTTTAATCCTGTTATCTTTTTTCCTGAGAAGTTCAGTTGTTTCAAGTCTCAAGGCAAGAACCAAAGTGGGGACTAGATCCTTAAACACATGAAGAAATGCCACATGTAGCTGAGTGAGGGTGAGGATTGTGAATGTAACTCCAAACCATTCCTGCACACTCCTTCTCCTTGTGCCTTTTAGAGTTTGCATCAGCACCAAACTGAAGGGTTCTCCATGTATGCAGCTCTTGGATTGAAATGTCCTCCTCGATAGCTTGCTTGATTTGCATGCAGCTTTAGAAAGTGATATAATTTCTAATACATGTAAGCTGCAGACCAAAGCTTGAAAAGGGTGTCAAACAGACTTCAAGCTGTCTTACAGATGTCCATTCTGGTACTGAAGATACCACTTCACATACATACTGCAAAGATAGCAACAGCAGTTCCCAGTATCTGCACTGTAGTGGCCTTTTGTGGCTACCTGAACACCCCCTCCCATCAGTAATTTTTGCTGGGGTGTCTCTTGCAGACAAGTTTCTGCCACAGATGGTGCTGAGGCATTGCTTTTTGAATCTTACTCTGGAGATTTTTGTTTGCTGTCGGAATCTTCTGGATAACTACTGGGGCTGAGCTGAAATGATTAAAACTGAACAATTAAAAAGAAGGGATAGCAGGGAATGCAGCCCACAGAAACCAGCCTGCTACTGCAGCGGTTTCACGGCTGACTGCATAAGTGGATATCTGACACAACAAATGTTGCTTTGAGCTCTGTTCTCTGCTGAGCCATGGCAGTGATTCCATGGAGGCTTTTGTGTGAGTTATTATTATTAAAGACTTTTGGTTAGAAAATTAAACCAGTGATGTTCTAACTACTAGGAATCATTCTTTGCAGAAAGGAAGGAAATAGTGCGGCGAAGACCACCAAGGTGAAGAACAGGGAGGGGTAAGATTCTCGGGAGTGCTGTGATGATAGTTTCTGAGCAAGCTCATGAAATCTGTCATTCTCCTGCCCTATAAGAGGACTGAAATCCTAAAAGGTAGAAAATTTTGGGAGTATTTGTCAAGTCTATATTTCACAGACTAAGAGTGAAAAAAGAAAAGGAGGGAAAAACCAAACGAAAATAAGAAGAAATGGACACACCTTTCTGGGAAACCAAACTTACAGCCTCTGGCTGGTAAATATGCCAAAGTCTGTCAAGTAAAATGAAATTTTGCAAAATCCCTGTATAACTATACAAAATGTTTAGGAGAGACAACAATAAGAGAAGGGAATTCAGCACAGAGGCTGGAGGAAACATTAGTCAGGGAAGATGAGAGAGCTAAAGGTGATGGTGTATGTTGGTACCCTGAAATCAGAAGATTAAAGAAGCAGGCAGTGCCAATCAGTTCAAAAGGGAAGAGAAAAACATGAAAAATCAATACATTTTATTTGTTTGGTTTATTTTACTTACTTTTACTTCAAGGTTATTAGAAATATATTTTAATTTCACCTTTCTGAGGTCACAGTGTATTATTGGTCTTGATGAGAATAAGGGCCCAACCATTGAAATGTTTATGCTTATCCTATGTTAACAGATGTTATGGGATGACTTTTCTATGGACTGTCACAGACTGTAGTGGTGCCAGTCACAACATCCTACTATACCACAACAGATAAAAACTCCAGAATACTTTCTAACCCAAATAGGTAGCAGCTTACATGCACTATTGTCATGAGACATGGCAGCACTGTTTTGATATTTAGATGAAATAATGAAAAATAATGGAGCTATAAACCTGAGAAAATACTTTTTGTCAGCCTAGTGCAGAAAAGCACATTATAGACAGAACAAAATCTGCCATTGTACAGGGGAAACAACCCAATGTTATTTTTATTTCTTTTGCAGTGAAGTAGATGATGGTAATCCATTTGCCCTGTTTTAAGTCAATATTGCCTTTGCACCTACTCTTAATTATGTATTTGGAACCTCTGAATCTATCTGAAACTGCCACTTTCTTTAGTGGTGGCTGGAACTTGTGCCTCTTTCACAGAAAGCCTACTTCAACATTAATTCAAAAAGGATTTTGTGCTTTTAGCAGGGGAGATATGGATAGATTTGTGTGAAGGCAGAACATTAGTAGTTTAGAGTGTCTGGGTTGTCAGAGGTGGCTTGCTCCTAACCTGAAAGTACAGTGAGTACCTGAAAGCGTAATGTAGTCATATCTTCTGTCACACACACATAGATTCACTAAAGGACATATGGGCAAAATAGTGTGAGGAGAAACTTTGGAAAGCTGTTTCAAAGTAACACCACAGACAATCTATCAGTTGCTGGAGTTATTTAAGGAAGTGATGACATAAATGCTGCATTTGGCCTCTGATCTCCTAATGAAAGCTCCTTTAGACAGACTTTAACCTTCCCTTTCAGTGTGTGTATTTATGTGTGTTTTGCTTTTCTTCTACAGTGACTTAGAGAGTTTTTTTCCTCACAAGAATGGCAGTCACTACTTCATTCCAAAAAGCCTGAAGGGAAGATCCATTGCCATGAGTTTTTGAAAACTCATGGCAATGGACATGACATCAGAAACATCAGATTGTAGGAGGGGACGAAGGGCTCAGAACTAATTACCTTTCTTAAGAAAGTATCTTCCAGAGATTCTTAAACTAGATGTTTATCCATCTTCTGAAAAAGGAGGCTTCATTTGGGAAACCTTGACAGATGGAGCCCAGGGAAAGTGAAGTCCCTCTTTTCCTGTATTGGGAAATAGACCAAGGCAGAAGAGAGCAGCTCTTTGCCTAGACAGAGAGCTGTGGCACTGCACTTAAGGTAGCTTTCTTCTTTTAATTTTCCTGATAAAACCAAAGGAGAAGAGCCCTGAGGAATTAAATCATGAAGAACGATGCAGACTGTCACAAGCTCAGATTGCCTTGGTGACTTGCAGTCCTTGGTTGTGCCACCCTGTGTGGAACAGGAAGGGTGGGATGTGTTTCCTGACAAACTTTCAAGTCTGTCCTATGTGATTCTGATTTTTATTTGGAAGATATTGGAATGCCAGCTAAGGTTCTCTATTTTGGAAGCAGTCTTGTCAATATAGGTGCCTGACATTTTTTCTTTCAGGCTTTCTATTCTGTCGAATCTTCTACCATTTTCAGACTGTTTTGGTTATGCGGTCTGGATAGAGATTCTCTTGCTGACTGAAGCAGCCCAGAGATTTGAGTCTGACCAAAACACTTTAAAATGGCCAGCAGTTCTGTGGGTCTTTGAGGGGATTTGAGGTCCTTTAGCTTCTCTTGGGAGGATTCAGCTCAGTACTAGAAGCCGCAGTTGTCCTAGCAAGGGTTGTCCTTGATGCTATAACAAGCTGGTGGATATCCTTGTCAATTCAGCATTTCCTCGGGGCTTCCTCTTTGTCAGAATACAGCCTGTTGAAAAACAATTAGCCAAAGTAGCTAATCCAAATAACATGCTGTGTGTGGACAAGACCACAATCTAGTGGAGAATTTAGTTTTGCTCTTGGGGAGCATCTTGGGGAAGGGTAAACCATTCTTTCCTAAGGAAGCTTATGCTTTCACTGGACTACTACTGGGGATAAATAAGCTAATGGTGGATTGCACCTTAGTGGCAGCCATGTATCTGTCATGAAGCATTCCCCTCAGGCGCCTTTAGTGTATTTTGCAATCCCTTCTTTTTTTCTCCTTTTGAAACAATTTATTACTCCCTTCACAGCACAACCATCTCATCATGGAGTTTAGTCATTATTGCATAACTTCAGCTATTAATAGGGTAACACAGTTAATGTGTAGTTCTTTCACTGTTTTGTTAACATAAACTCTGGAAAATGTGGATTTCCTTTTAAGGTCAGCACCTTGTTTTCCCCAGGCTAAGTTTTAGAATGTTATAATGCTTTCAAGTGCTTCAGAATTCACAGACAATGTTAGCAACAAGGCTTGGCAGGTAGCTGATAAAAAGTAGCCTTTTCCTCATGACCCTCCTTTCCTCCATCCCTTGCTTCGCAGCAGCCTTTATTATACAGAGTTTGTGTACATCTTTATATGCATCTTCTGTTCTAGGGAAGTACTTTTTCAATAAATACAAGGTGAAGTAGCAATATTTTTAGACAGCAATCATTAGGTAATGGATGGAACACTAAACTGAAATTCAAGAAATGGCAAGTGGTTTAAAGTGAAGCTTTACAATGGAAGCAGTAAAAAAAGATTATGCTTTCCTTATTTATTGTGTTTGATTTTAGACAAAGCGTGCTCAGTTTTAAAACAGAGGGAAAGGAAATGTGTGAATCAGTCATCCTAAGTACTCCCTTTGGGACCCAGAGGTCAAACTGGTGCATTAATTTATGAACCATTACCAACACCAGAAATTTCCATTGGCAAAGTTATATAGCTATCCTGTGTCTCCCACCTATACAGCCCTGATTATACAAATGAAAACTGAACCTCTGTGGTATAGGTGGCTTTATCCATGACGTCTGTTTATTCTGTGCACTATCCTTTCACATTTTAAAGAATTAGCTGCCTATAGCCCTGGGCAAAGAAAGACAGAGATTAAAGAGAGGCACATTGTATTCCTGAACTGGGACTTCTGATTACTTAAGTAGCTACTGCAGGTACTTATCAGGTCTAAATTACTGCTGAGAGGCTATCAATGCAGCTGGGGAGTTGTTAAAATGTGTTAATGGCTTATGGTTTTCATTGTGGGGCACCAAGGTGGAAGACTTCAGTTCCCATGACCTACATTATGTCCCGTGAGGGTGCAGAGGAGGCAGAAGAAATTTTTATTTTAATGTAATTTATCTAGCTAGAGCTTAAAGTAAGGCCTTAAAAATACCTCCATGGTCTCTGTCTATAAAAGACACCCTGTGAAGGGCAGCTGTTAACTGTTCACACACGGGAAGGCCTGGCAGGCCGGAATAACTTGTTTTCAAATTGTGCCCTGTTACACCTGTGACCATGGCTGTGAGGCTGCACTGATGTACTTAATTGTCTTCAGTGGGACTGGGGCTTATGGAGAATAGTTTGACTCAGCAGGTGAAACCAAGGCAACATACTGATGTGTCAGACTTTATATATTCAAACAAACAAACCATACTTTCCTCACCTCTGGCTGTGTTGGCTTTGCAGTGACTTTGGGAGTAGGAAAATCTTCAGTGAGTCAATTCAACAAAGATGACTCTGAATGTTGGTGGAAAGTGAGTCTGCACAGCAAGCAGGTGCCATCTTTACACAGTGTAATTGTCTTGCATGGAGGCTGAAGGGTGGGTTTGCTGAAGGAGAAAGTACAGCTAAATCGTCACACTGCTTCAGTGTTTGTACCTATGCTGTTTTGCATCTGCCGGCATGGAAATGGGCAGCCTGCTGGCTCTTCAAGAGGGGGAGAGCTCTGATCTGCTTAACAGTAGGTTCTCTGGGTCTTGCTGCTTGCGCATGTGGAATTAGATTAGTTAAAAGTGTATGGGCGGTGTTGGTTGTTGTGACTGCAAAAGGGCAGGTAATGTATTTGTGCAGAATTTGTTGAAAATAGAGGTTCTTTTGGATGGAGCTCTGAGGTGAGTTTAGAATCAAACCTGGCTAGAAGGGCTGTCTGTGAGCTTACTTTATAGAAGGCAGGAGGCTGATATTTCTTATCCATTCTCATGAGAAAGACATTGAGAGATGAAGGTTAAAAAATGGTTTGGTGTAGAAAACCATTGCTCTGACCACTCGGCCGCCCGGGGGCCTGGCAGGCAACTAGCTTCAGTGCCCCAGCAGCAAGGCAGTCTAAGGCTCAGCAAGCCGGTATCAGCTCCCCCTGGAGCTGTCTGCCTTCGGCTCCCAATGGAGCAGGCTGCAGTTGGGTGTTGCGTAGCAACCGGCGAGACTAAAGAACCAGCGAGGGATCTCTTGGTGTCTCAGTTCCCAGCTCTATTCCCTGCCCCAAGGGGACAAGAGGCAAGCACATCCGGAAAGGGGACAACCAAAACAGTCTTGGGAGGTGTGTTACAGTCTCTTTTATAGAGGGGGTGGAAACAGGGAGGAACAAACGGACAGACCAATAGGAGAATGACAAGGGGTGACATGTAACCCATGGAAGGGGATTGAGGGAGGAACTTACTCGAATCAACCAATGATAAGTGTAACTGAGCAGAACTTTCCAGAACGTAATTGCATAAGCAACAAGACTATTGAATAGACATGACTTTCTAAACCGATTAACAGCTAAACATCAAAGAAACATCTAGAATGGGAGGAGGAGATGCTGCCAAAGGAGACACCCAGTGGGGTGTGGACTTAGACTTCCATCCCACCCTCGGATCCTCCCTCAGAGTCACTGTCCTGGGTGGCGAAATCCACCCACTGGATATCACTCAGCCCCAAGGTGGGCTGGGTCACTGCAACAGAAAACAAATAATTTCTTGCTGTTACGAAGTCTCCAAACTACCTTATGTGGAAACATATGTCTAATCAAGTAATTGTTGGGTTTTTTTATGTTTGTTAAAAAAGGAATTTCATTCAAAAATGTCCATTTTTTGATCTCTCTTTTGAAAGTCTTATCAGCTGGCTTGATGCAGAATCTGTTTTACTATAACTCTCTGTGTTGCTATTTCTTGAAAGTTATCTTTGTAGCAGGAAAGTCTGTTTTCTGCTAGAGATGGTATAACACTTGATGGCTGTAGAGATCAGAGGATGTGGTCTGCTAACAGTGATTTCTGTAGTATATTCAGTGGTATTTTGAGGGAAAAATAGAATAGGGACAGACAATTCCTTGCCTTTCTTTTTAAAAATAAAGTTATTTCACAAATATTCTGTTCATTCAAAAACACTCTGGGAACATTTTAACTGAAATAATAATTCCTTTCTTTCTTCCCTTAGTTAAGTAATAAACCTTAGACTGAGAAACCCCTATGGGAGCAGGAAAATGGGGCTTACTAGATAGATCTGACACCAGGAATAATAATCACTTTGTGAATGGACCCAGTGGATGAAAGAAGAAATGGTAGAAGCCCTTCCCTATCAAAACCACAGTATGTCTGGAGAGGAAGGTGTTCCTCCTGCTCTGCAGAGTGGCCTGGCTAGTTGGAACTGGAAAAGAAGGATCACAGTGGTTTAGGATGCACAGCTCTTCAAGACACTGATTGTGAGGCTGATTTGGTAGCCTAACAGTTGGGGCATTCACTTGGAAGAACAAAACTGAGTGCCTGATGTTTAAAAGCGTGAGAGATCCCCTTGTTCAAATGTCATAGATCAGAGCCTGTAGAGCTTATTGACTCTTCCTGGTCTGATAATGAGCTGTACTGACTATTTCTTGTATTAAAGGAATATAGATAGGGCTTCCTAATTGTACAGAATGTGAGGAGGAAAACAGATTTGCTGTGGTTAAGCTTCAGATTTGCTGTTATTGAGTCATAGGTCTGTAAACTAGATCACATTTTTGTTAAACTATTGCTGATAATTTCTGTGTAATTTCAAAGAATTGGTATGTAGCTGTCTCCTCCCAGTCCATGCTGCAGATGACTTGCTTTCCTTTGCACTGAAACAGCAGAGGAGTGCTCAGGCAAGCACAGAGTGATTCGCTCTGTGTGTTGCCAAAGTACCTGTACAGTTTACAGCTCTTGCTGCACAAAGGAAGAGCTCAATCTTCTATGATGGAGGTTGACACAACCTTTGTATTCTGATCAAAGAAGGTATCCTAGGAAAAGAATAGAAACACTGGAAAGGCAGGGAGAAATGGCCTGAAAACTAAGGCTCAGTCTCTAACTTAAATGGTAATTTGTCTTGCAGAGTGAATGTGCTTCATGTTAGTTAAGTCGGAGTCCTGCTGCATGTATATACTTCTGGAATATGGAGTTCAGTGTAGATGAATAATAAATGACTGTAAGAATGTTAAATTCAGAAGTCAATTTAAACAGCATTACATGCATTAGTGACGGCAGAAAAAAATGCATGTGAGTTTATCTTCTGCAAATCTGTGACAGTTATTTTATATGAATCCTTAGCACTTGTAAATGTTTAACTTAGATGGTGCTCTTGCATACTATACTCCCTCTAATTTTGATGTTCTGGGCCTGAGTTAAAAGGAGTTTGACGTGGGATTTTTCTAACTCCAATACTGTAAATATGTGATGTATATGTGTGATAGCTTTAAATTAACTAGTCTGCATATGGCTAACAATTTAGCTATGAGATTATAAGGGTCCTTTGCATGTCTGAATAAATGAATTTGTGGATAGCTTTTGTGAAATTTAGGATTGTTGTTCCTGTGCTCCGTGCCTAACCTGGTTTATCAAATTGCATATTGAAGAATCTGGTTAAATGTCTAAGATTTAAGGATAACAACATTATGTAGCCTAAATTTTTTGAGGAGAGATCTCTTCATGACTGTAGCTTCTCCATCCCCCCAACCCTGACATCTGGTTTTTATTCCTAGAACTTTGCCTGTTGTTTCTTAAGGCAAGTAAAACTAAAGTAAGGAGCTTTTCTTTTGCAATGGCATCCTTGGTTAGCCCTTCAGCGTGCATCATTCTTGGCCATTTATATAATGGCCACTTTCTAGAAGTGATTATTTATAAGACATATATAGAGAACAAAAACATTATGGAAAAGCATTTTTGAACAGACCTCTATGAGCAGAGAGCACTTTGTGTTTGCGTCTGTGGCAGCTGTGTGTGAGCATCTCTCCAGGGCACTTTTTGGCTCTGGAAAGTGGTTGGTAGAGTGACGTTTCATGGAATGTAGATTACAAAGGCAAAGGGAAGTTACTGTCTTCCAGGGTGGGAGCTTCTTTTTATCCTGCTCTTGTAACTCTGTGAACTGTCCTAGAGCCTTTTGGCTGCAGCAGAAACATCGCTGTTCCCTCAAACTAGATTTGGTGCGTGTATGGGATTCACAAATTGATTGTTCACTGCTTTTTAAGAAGTTGTCTCTTTGCTGTTATTTAGACCTCCTGCTTTTAAGCAATATTGAAGAAAACAGTTTTGATTCTTTCTGTTCTTCGCACATCTTCATTTATGCTAGCCATGCTTGAAACAATCAAGTATGTCTTGTGACTTGCATTTTGTATCAATTACTGTTGAAAGAATGATGGTGTACAAAGTGTGAGGATTGCACCAAACACAATAGATGTTTACTCTTTTCTGATATTCAAAATCTATGGCCCTGTATATAATTGTTTTATTAGTAACATAAATGGAACACATTTGTACCCAAGATGGCACTCTTGCAAGACAGAAAGTTTACATATTCAATTGATGTACAGGACTTCTCTATCAAAACACCATGCACAACACCTCTATGTAAGTTGGAAGAAAAAAATAAGTGGTGACATATCTAAATCTCAAATCATCACCAGTTTTATTCTACTGTTATGCAAAGTCAAGTTGGAGTGATCACATGATAATTTAAAACATTAAAAGAAAATTGTCCCACTAATTTGTATACTGAAGCAGCATACTTTGCTTGGAGATTGTGTGTGTAGAGCAAAGTTCGGGTTCAGCAGTACAAGGGATGGGAAATCTGTGATGTCGCTGAACAAAACTTCTAAAAAGGCCTCAAGAGATACTAATGAACAAAGCGTGAATACCAGAAACTACTAAAAAGGGATCTTGGTGACAGCCCCTGTGGACCATGGATGGTAATATCAAAAGCTTCTGTCTAGACTTTTTTCCTTTTTATTCTGTTCTGTGAATGTTTTTCAAGGCTGTGACTCAAATTTTCAGTTATTGCTTGTAATGAGAAGGTTTTGGATCCCATCCAAATGTTACTCTATTTACTAACTGAGCAAGCAAGTTTCTCACTTCATGGGCTCTTCCCTCTTTCCCCCCAGCATTTCTTTCTATGTTGCTATCTCACATTTAATGTTAAATAAATCTGTATTACTGACTTTGGTATATGGTCTTGTTTGCACCTTAATTCAGGCAGAGGCACTAAGTAGATCATAACAGGTGCTGAAAGAAAAACAATCATTTTGCAGACTGAAAATATGTGGCATTTAACTGGGATTGCAGTCTTGTCTTTTGGACTCAAATTAAACATATATTTCCAAAGATGAGTTGGACAATCCTACCTATGTAATAACTTGGACTTCTTCTTTTCCCAAATAGTGATGGTGAGAAAAAAAAATTATAAAAAAAAAGATAAATTTGCAGCTACTATCCCCATCAAGCACGAAGTAGGTATATTGGGTAGTATGTTACCATTCTTCTATTGAAAAATACAATATGAAATCTTTTTTCGAGAGACACAGCCGTGGTCTGCAAAGTCAGGTATGTGCACCTCAGGGTGTGTGCAAGATGGTCCACTGGGGTGTGGGAGGAAGTACTGGAGCCCCCATTCATGTATCCTTTTTAGACAAAAAAAAAGAACAAAACTAAGTTTACTGATACTTAATACACAGCTTGACTCTGGTGTTCTCACTTGGTCCATGTCAGATGACCACAGTAAGGTCCCAAGGTCTCCTCAGGGAAGAGTGGATGCTCCAAAATGTAGAGAGGTTGACAATGGCACCTTCACTTGTTCATTCACTTGAAACATTTTGTGATATATTACAGTTTATATGTGTCTGGCTAAGTGGATTTAAACATTGTATGATTTACTTTTTAGCTAAACTAACCCTCACAAAATAGGCAAGTGTCTTAAAAAGATCCCTGCAAAGAAACTTGTGGATCAAATGTAATACTAAAAATGTGAGAACAAGTGAACAAGAAGAAAATGGCAGAGCTGACACTTCTAGTCATAGTAAAAGCTGCCAGCTGCATTGTGAGGTGAAAACAATGATGTCCTTACCAGATCTGACAAGAACTTGGAAAAAAATTTAAATTATCAGTATAGAATTAAACTGAACTTTGAACCAGACTTTTGAATTGCTGCCTCACAAAGCGTTAAACCAAATTGCCAAAAATAATGGACCATATTTGATCCTATACCTCTCCCTAAAAAAATTGAAAAAATTAGTCATATTTTTTGGGGAAAGCAAGAAGGTTTGGTTTTTTTTTTTTATTTTTTTTTTTGTGGTGTTAATAAGTAAAATGATAATTAAAATATTGAATATTTAATCCTTATTTTAATTTGTATTTTTTTGCTTGTGTTTTAAAATGTGCATAATGTATTAAAAGAGTAGTACATGTACATAATTTTTAAAGTAATAACTATGCATGTATTGGGAGTGTGTGCTCAAATTTATTTACCAATAGGCATATATGAGAAAAAGAATTGGAAACTGCTAATCTAGAGAATAGACATTTAAACAATAAATAGAGATTAGATCATTCGCTCATTTGATGTCTTACAACACTCTAGATTGTTGATGTTGGGGGGGAATGGAAATTTTCCTGTGGTTTACCAGTTTGCTTCATGTGGGATGCCTCAGAGGGGAATCAGTTGTATCAGGTACAGAATGCAGTCTCCTGTGATGCTGCTGTTACTGTGAGACACGTGTTGTGCAGTGCCTGAGTAATGAATTCAGCTAAAGGGTCTACATATTAACTGCTGGTGTTTTCTTGAGTTCATTAACATCCCTTTTTAGGTTTTGGCTTTTTAAAATGAGTGGCTTTGACTGGAGTGATTAGCACTAACCTTGGTGCCTGTGGGAAGGTTAAAATGACATAAAATGTTTTGGAACACAAACTTTGTCATGGTCCTCATTATGTGAAATACTGCTGTGTAAGTCGGCCAAGGACACCTTGATTAGTCTGTAACGTCCTTCTATTAACATTTTCTTTTCCCCCAATGACAGATATTTATTAATACAAGCTATATAATGAAGATTTATTTCTTCTACAGAACTATATACATGTTCTTGTATTTCTGATTATATAGCAATTTTTGAATTAATGGTAAAAGACTAATGACCTGAGGAAAGACATGTGGAGATGCAAAACTCTGCCAACTCTGACTGTACAACATGGTGCTTTTGATGTTGGTTCTACATGAATGAATGTATAATCATGTATTTAATGTGAATATCGGGCACTACTCTGTGGTAATGAATTAGCCCATTATATTGCACAGGGAAATGCAATCAATGACATTTCATGTTCCTTTCAGCTAATGTCACTATTTTTATAGTCTTATTTCAGTCTTTTCTTTCTCTTCAAAAGTCTAGTGCTATTTTTGTGTGTGAAGCAAGTCTAAATCTGCATTTATTAAGGGCACAACTTTGCATACATCCAGACTAATTCTAGAATTTAAACTATAGGTGTGCAAGTTAGGCCTGAGATAAGACTTTCTTGATGCGATTATAATTTCTGGACAATGAAATGCCTTTGTCATGAATATGGCAAGCGGAGAAAATACTGTATTACGTGATTTTTCTTTAGTCATGCTTGGTATATTCTATTCATGAGAGGAGGCAACTTGGGCATAACTCAAATCCATAGATAACCAATTACTTGGAGTTGTACCTTTGTGTTGTCTACCTGTGCATTTTCCATCTGATTTGCTGTAAAGGCAGTCCCTTTCCACTTGGTTAGTTATAAACCTGGGATATCTTTCCCTATATTACCTTTATCAGTACCTGTGCACCATTTTTCTATGCTCTGGCAATTACTTTGCCCTGGAAAGCGAACTGGAAGGGACAAACAGAGCAAGCCTCTCCTCTGCATCCACCACCCCCTGCACTGATTACAGATGTTGTGCAGGTGCTGAGCACCAAACAGGACTTTTAGAATGGGCTGTATCCATTTCTACTGTGCAGGTGACGTGTCTAGAGCTAATCCCCAATGATAGAGGGTGGGTGGTGTGTGTGTGTGTGTCTAGAAAATGTTGCATTTCTGGACTCGCTCATCTTGTCCTAAAAAGAATTCATGTATTCTTTTCAGAAAGCAGGAGGAGATCAGAGGACTAATCATTACTGCAATTTGCTCACATACTGTGTTGGTAACTGGTGGGTCACCACATATTCTGTTTTCTAGAAAATATACTGCCAAAATATTCACAAAGGTCTACTGGGGAGTGGAAGGAGAGCAGGAATGAATCTTAGAGGACGTAGTTCAACAGAAATCTGGAAGGCTATTTACTTGCCACTCAATATCAGGAAGTTTTTCTACCTTCTTGTTTTAAAACCCACTGATTCCGAGTTTTTAAAAATAGCTCTAGCATAGTTTAATTTTTTCCCTGTTGTTCATGGAAGACATTGTATCCATTATTTATTTCAAGACTCATTTGAACTTATAATGACTTAGTTTTGTTAAGAAAGATTGGCTCTGCTCTCATATGAGGTAACTTTCCAACAAGTTTTTTACACTTGTATGTTTTCTTCTGTTTTGCTTCAGTTACAGAACCCCCTCTACTTCAAAATTTATTTCGAGGGGTTTTTCCTACTCTAGTTGTGTTAAATATTTATATAAAATAAAGAGAAATAGTGGAAGAAATAGACAGAGTTGGAATGAAGTTATTGTTACCAAATAATACCCTGGAGATGTAATGAATAAGTCAGATGTTTAATATGAAAGAATGATCAGTTTAATGTCTGCATCCTTCAAATCTGTGTAATCATATAATTTATCAGCAGTTACCATAAAATGTCACTGGTGACAATGTATTTGTTATAAACAGATTTTAATTTACAGATAAATGTTAAAATACTGAATATTGAGGAAGGAAATTGAACTCCTTTTTCCATCTGCTTATGTGAATTCCCACAGCTATGTTAGGAGTGCAGCAGCATGAACATAATTTATAAGTAAAATGTGTTTATTATTTAAGTAACATGTAATGCTCAGCTTTTAAGAGAGTGCATTTGGTTCTGCTTTTCAGTTGAAAATTCAGTTATCAAAAGCATGGAGACTTAACTTTGAGTTTCAAAGTAAAACAAGTCTGGGGGCTATCCTGTATTTCTTCTTAATCTTGTTTTTGTTCAGAGTAAAGCACTAGTGAACTTTAATAGCAAGTCCTTCACTCTTGCTGTTTGTCTCAGCCTTAATTTCTCCCATTCTTTCTCATGTTCTATAGTAACTGTGTGGGGGTCTTTTTAAAGTTGTTCAATCTGAAGCTGTAGAATAAGTGCAGATTATCATTGTTTCCTTAGGCTCTACTTTGCTGTTGGGATTCTGGAACGGCAATACTATGAACACTAAAATGAGAGCAGAACTGGTACCTTGTGAAGAAAATAAAGTCTGGTTTTCTATAGATTTTGGCCTCATGAAACATGGCTTTGACAGCAATGGCAAAACAGCACAAAAATGGGCAGGAAACCATCTTGATACTGATTTTTGGGGTTCTGCTTTTAGTAAGTCCCACCTTCCATTGTATTTCCATCTTACCTAGTCAAACAGGAGGAGATTCTGTCTCAAGATTAATATTCCAAAGTTTGCATTGATTTCTGTTGCCTGAAACTCTCCTCAGCAGTCAAGATTCCATGCTGTTTCCCAATAAGGTTCTTGATTAAGATTTTTCTGAAGAGCTAATTAAATATTATGTATAAATAAAAAGTGCCCGAATTGGACAAAAATCTGATTTTGTGGGTAGCTGTGGACAACTCCATGTATCAAGATTTTCAACTGACCTTGATTTGATGTGAAGAAAAAATCTCCTGCAAACTACATGCCAAATTTCTGCCCCTAGGACCTTCTGCCTGCTCTGATGATGGAGTTTGAGCATTGTTATAACTGAGTGGCTGTAAGCAATATCTTTGCCATAGTTCTTTACTTTTTCCTTGGTGTACAGAAAAAAATAAGTCTCTGGTTTTGCATTTTTAGGTTAGGGGTTTTTTAATGTTTTAACATATCTAAGTGTAGAGTGTGAATAGTCTAGACCAACTCCTTTGAAAATGGCCTTGCAGAGTGGTGAGAGTGTGCTTCTGGGCTGTCATGGTTCATAAATTTTATGTGGCTGATGAATTGCACAGTAGATAACCACCTCATACTTTGTATTTCCTGCTGTGGATAGAGAAACTTCCTGAACCCTCTGTGGTAGAGAGGGACAAATAATTTATTGGCTTTTCTCACTTCTGAGTTTTGTAGGCAAAGGACCAAAAATGCTTCTTGTTGTATGACAGGAAACCCAGACTTTTTCCTAAGTCTATGTTATTCAGCCATCTGGGAAATGATGTTTGTTCTACCACAGAAAAAATAAATATTATTTAATTTCAATGTAGTTGAGCAATCTTGGAAGTCAGGTTTTCCTGTATAAATGTCATTATAAGTAGCATCTCTCCTTAGTGCAAACTAGCTTCCAGCATCTAAGTGCTGTGACTGGGAAGTATCCGTGTCCTTCGTGTCTTCCAAAGGATGTTATCCTAATTTAAACGATGGGATACTGCATGGGATACCAAGAGTATCTGGCAGCAGGATGTTCTTGGGACAGCTGGGTGCCTGAGGCGCTGTCCCTGCATCCTTTGCTCCTGTGCTCCCTGTGCCGCTCTCTCAGATGACATTGTTCATCCTCAGGTCCTCTTCCCACATCCCATGGGACAGCTGCTTGTGAAGCTGAGTTCCTCTCCTGCTGCCCCTGTGCCCTCTGCATCTTCCTGTTGAAACTGCTCTTTGTCTCCGTGGTCTTCCAACACACCTTGGAAAACCCAGCTTTTGCTTTAGTCTTCCCACTTCTCCAAGGTTGAGAAACTTTCAGGTTATCAAAATTCTAAACACAAAATTGTTGGAGTAGATTTGGTGGGAATGAGTTTTAAAGGATGTTTTGGAAGTAAACTGGATGATGATAAGGATGTCTTCGAAGTAGTTAAATTTCCTTGTGGTGAGTGCTTGTGTTTGGTTACAGGTATCCGAACGGATGCACAGAAATGAATTTTGAAATGGGCTGACTGATTTTGTCTGTATGTTGGAATGAATATACAAACAAACTAGTGCTCTTTAGTTGTTTGAGGTAACAGTGAAGTGAAGATAGAATAGAAAAAAATGGAACATAAACCTAGTTGTCCATGTAAATTTAAACTACTGATATTTGTGAAAAGCACAGTTTCCTAAACAGTAATTTTCTTTAAAAATGGTATATTTTTGCAGTCTGAGTTAAATGGAGGACGTCCATATCTGTATAGTTGTGGATGCTGAAAGCATGCTGCAGGGAGATATCTCAGCTTTCTGCCAGTGTCTGTGAGAAAGGCCTGCTTTCTCACGGGCACTGTGGGAGAACAGCTGGGAGATTTTGTAAACTATGGAATTGTTATTGATACTAAAGAGAAAATATCTGAAGTAAGTGTTATTGGGTTCAGTCAATCCCTCTGAGGGGTGGCTGGTCAGTGAACCAATGACCTTATGCCAGTCCAGCATGCTAAGGTATATAAGCAAACTTGTAAGTGAATAAAGTGTCGGTTTAATATCACAATAAATCGTCCGTGTCGTTCATCCTTCAGTCCCTTCTCACGAGAGACATATAGTGTATATCTCTATCTGTTTATATATATTACCTCAAGAGCAAGTAGTCCAAGGATAGTTTGGGGCCTCACAGCAATGACAGGAATGATAAACCACAGGACAGTGTTTTCAGGCTTAGCAGAAACAGGAGAGAGCTGGAAACAGCAGGTATTGCCAGCAGCTGTGCTTGACTGGGTGGCTAGGAATGATGGACAGATTTATCACAGGTGAGTTCATAAAGGTCTCTATGATCCCAACAGCAGTGCAAATGTATTGGTTGTAGGTGCTGTATTTCAGAGGCATAAAGTCAAAGAAAGGCTGTGTTCCCAGAGGGGATTAGAGAGCCATAATGTCGTATGTCCAGAGTGGCTGTCATTTGCAAACAAGCTAGGGATGTGTCTTACTAATGGGCTTAGACTGAGCAAAACACTGCTGCAGACACCGTGTGAACCACAGCTGATCATGCTATCAGTTTCAGTGATCACTAGAGCTGAAGGAAAAACAGAAACTGCCAGGTGAATGCTTGGAGAACTGATGTGCAAGTTTAATTCCTTAATTTGAGATGAAGTGAGAAGGAACTTTTGGGACACTGTCTTAGGGAAAAACCTTGCTTATTGGATTACTTGAAAATACAAACTGTTCTCTTAAAGCAATAGAAGACAGTGCTTTTTAAACTGTGAATTGCAGTGCCACTATTTATTTTAAAATGTCAGATTTTACTGGCTAGTATCTTTACTATCCAAGAGCCGATGCTGATGTGTAGAAATCTAATTATTAGTCATTACAAAGGTATGAGTTATTTGAACCAGCCAATTACAAGGAAATAAGATTTTTTCCTGCCAAGAGCCCTGAAAAAAAATACACCACAGGACCATCTGTAATCAGTCCAGCCAATTCATTGTGTATTCATACCCTATCTCTGATAAATGGCTGGGAGGTATAAACAAGCTAAGAATAAAAGAACAGGGCAAGTGTCTTTGTAAAGAATAAAAGAACACAGCAAGTGTCTACAATACATATTCCTGATTCTTGTCCAATTTTTACTGGTCATTTCCAAGGAATTTCAGAGCCACCTGTGATTTCTCCACAGTTAGGTCACCCGTAATGGATTTTTTTTTTTTTTGTTTGTGAATATGTCCACTCTCTTCTTGAACTGGTGTAAATTTTTAATATAAACTGTATCCTTGTCAAGGAATTCCATGATCTGTCTCCCATTTAAGAAATAGCTGACTGGGACTGTGAAGATGGATGCTTACTAGAGGTGTCCATTTTACTGAAAGCTTGAAAACCACACAGGTTCAATGGAAAAACATTTACTTTGTCTTCTGCGTGGCACTGATATACATTTTATGTCCAATATTGTGCCTACATGACACACTTAAGCACACTGATTTATAATTCTGACTTAAATAGTGTGGAAAAGGAGAGAGTAGAAAAAATGGGCTATATTGATTAATCCTGCTGAAATTTGGGGTATGTCAGCCTATGCAAATCAGCGTGATGGCTCTGACCGTCAGGAACCACACCTTTGAATTGGTGTGTTGTGGCTTGTGAGCCAGCAGCTTTGAGGAGTTTGTTATGGGAGCCAACAACTTATGGAAGTGTACTGTACAAAATTAGGGGCTTGTTAGCCACCATCCTTGTGGAAGTGTATTGTAAGAATTAAAGGGTGGGTTAACCAACACTTTTTGAGTCCAAGCAGTGGGCTGGTTTCTGGAGTTAAGGTGACTGTACAGTAAAACACAAAGAGTTCCCTGAAACGTGTGCGGTGTTCAGCTGGACCAGAATTTATAATGAGCATTTCACCCTCTTACCGGTGGGTTGGGACAGTAAATTGGTGTCATGGACAGGAGGCTGAAAGGGACTGAACAGCCCCTTAACTATTTATAGCTGAGATGGGCTCAGCTTCCTCCATCCCTGACTGGGGGATAGGATGGATCTGGAACATGCAGGAACAGGACATGCTAAGCCTTGAACCCTTTCCCTTTGTGGACAATACTTGCCTCATCCTTGTCTTCATAAGTGAAGTGTGTATTATGTGTCGTGCTGATGGTAGCCAGAAAGAAAAAAAAAAGACTTATGACTCTATGAAAATATTTAGATAAGGTGCAAAATGAGAGAGATTTCTACAAAATCTGTCTGCCTCTTTACAAAAACATTCACAAGTTTTGGTTGACTTTTTACAGAAACATTCACAGCATTTGGTTGTCTCCTTACAGAAATGTTCAGATAGGGAGCAAAATGAAAGGGCAAAATTGGAAACTCTGCTGCATGTAGAAAGGGGTCTTGCCCAACCACTGCACTTTGTGCTCTGTATGGCTGCAGAGTGGGAGAAATTATTGAGGGAGGTGTTGGATGCTGGGGCTGGAATGAGGCATCGGATTTGGGAACTTATTTTGTTATTGCACCATGATTGAATTATTTTAAGGATCAAAATGGTGAAGAGTCTGCTATGGGAAATCTGGGGCTGAGCAAGTGAGGAAACCTGGTCTGATTATGTGAGTGTGGGGTGTGTAAGTGCAAAGAGGCCTTGGTCCCAGCTCAGGTGGCGTGGGTGTGACTGCCAGAGTGGCTCCTGGATGGTTGGAAAGGGAAGTGTCCTTAACAACTGTACAGTAAAACATACAAGTTCCCTGATATATGGTCTGGTGTCTTTGAACATCACTTGTCCCTTGACTTGATGGATTGTGACACTGCTCACTCCTTTGCAGAAATAGCCTATTTTGTTGTTCACTCTTTTCCCTAATGGAGTTGATTCACGTCACCAACTCAAGGCAGACCTGGAGTGATTTCTGAGAATGAAGGGTGGATCTGAACATGTACCTTGAAAGGCCTTCTTGTGGCATCAAATAACCTGCATTTCTTCGGGTGCTCAGAGATCTGCAGGAGTGTGAAGGACAAACAAGAATCCATCTTTTGTATTTGTGTAGCAGTAAATTCAAGTAACTCACTCTCCCAGGTTTTTATCACCCTCACCCCATATTTTCAAATGAGGAAAAATATGTCTGCTGTCAGGTAAATAATGATGAGGATTCCTCTGCTTTGGATTTCTTTGCTCTGTGCAGCAACAGCAGCATATCACACCACTGAAATCATAGCTGAAGCTATGATTATGGATAGTGCAAGCAGTTGTGTTTGACACAAACCTAAACTAACTAGGAAATCACGCCTCTTCTGCTGTCCTGTTACAGTGAGAGTGTTCACCTTGAATTTTTTAGTGGTCTCTCTAGTTTGATGAAACAGGTGGTATTTTATTGTGGTTATAAAATCGTAATTTAAAGCTGAAATATCCTGGAATTTATTTTTTTTTCCTTGTATGTAATGGACCATGATTATACCTGAAAATACACACAGATGCTAATGTCTGAAGTTTTTCTCTGTGACAAAAGCAGACAGTTAATTCAAAATGGGGATGGATGGACTGCTAAGTACTACATCTCTAATCACATTAAAAAAAAGCTTCTTTAAATAGCTCTGTGTCATTCAACAAGAGCACTTCCATGGGAGTGTTATTTTAGGAAAAATTACTTTAAAACACACTGAAATATGCATTGGAACTGTATAACTTAGTATTGCTGTAGGAATTCACATACAACTCTGCAGCTCGTTTTTCTGCAGACTTGAAGTAACTTTATGGTGGTCTCTCCTTCCCAGTGAATCTCTTGTGAATGCATGTGTGTGGTGTCCTGTTTAATATATTAGAAATTCTGATTTTTTTATGACGTCTCTTCATACAGAGCTAAGAAAGAGCTGTCATGTTAATGTGAATGCCTTCAGCTGAGCCTAAGAGTGTAATGCAGGATAATATGAACCCTCAGAAATCTCCAAGTTGTTTTTGTACCCACACTAAGGCAGCAAATAATAAAAAATTAATATGGTCTCCACTGGTATTTCAGCGTATTTCCTCTTTAGGTATCTCAAAGCACAGTAGAAGACCTGTGATACACTGGTCTACGTGATCTTTAGGTCCCTCCCAACCTTCCTATTCTGTGTTTCTATGAGAAATTTTTATTTGGGGAACAAATGACCAAAACATATTCCTTTAGGGACAAAAGGAAACTTTTATTTTTCTTTCTTGGGATGTGTGTGAAATGAGGAAAAATCCTGGCCCCACTATATTCCTTCACACAAACCCTCTTCTCTCTTGCTTGTTGTTTCAAAGGATGTTTTACTGAGACATCACTTGGAATGCAATTTGAACCATAAATTTTAAACTGAACAACTCACATGTATTCTTAGGTCATGCTTTTATATCCACTATTTAGATGGTTGAATTGAGGTACGTGTCCTGTCTACGCACAGCTGATAAAAAACCCTTTCATTATGGAGAATCTTTCATACATGAGACTGTTTCAGAGCAGAATAACTTTGTGCTTCAGCTATGTGTGTTTTCTGCATGGTTACATATTGTTTCTTTTGTGTTGTTGCTTTTGTTTTGTTTTTCTAAACTTTTCTTTCTGTCTTACTCTAAAATTATTTATGGAAAGACTTTTTTGACCTTTCTCCAGGACAAAAAATTGTGTTTTTCAGTGTCCCCAGGTCAATGCTCGGTATTTTTGGTCCAGTAAGAAGTGGAACAATGTGTTTTCTTCAAATCACTTTTCCTTGGCTGGAATTGGCTTCTATGAGGCTTTTAGAATTCTCTTCACTTCCAGAGATTTGTTCTTACTGCTGTAAAGGGTCACAGAGAACCAGATGAGCAGACAGCTGATGGATCTGTGATCTGCAGGCATCTGAAGAGCTGCACTTCCTAGCCCTGTGTTAGGATGCTAGAGAGAGGGATCCCCTCCCCTTCCCCAACGCAGCTGTCAGAACACACAGTGCCTATTCCAGATAATCGGAAAATATTAACTCTTCTGATTTTAGCTTAGGTTATCCTAGATGTTTAATCCAAATTTCCAGGGCAGAAAATGGCCATCAACATTAAAACACAGTCATCTGACACTATTCATTGAGACGAATAGCTAGATTGCTCTGGGTTATAAAAAGTGAACAGCATTGCAGTACAAACTGCACTATGGTCTTGGAGTTTGTTGTTACTGACACAATGGGCAGCTGAAGCTGCTCTTGTGAGTACTCAGAGTTTGTTGTACTCTTAAACTGTGAGAAGCCTTTATTATGTTGGGAGTGTTGACCTAGAAAATGTGTTGTTTTCTGTCAAGTCTGTTGCTACAATTTTTCTAATATGAGAGCCTCTCACTTTATTTCCAAGATAATTCACAGACCTGCAGAAGCACAAGCCCCATGGGTACCAGAAGGCACTAAAATCCTCTAACAGGTATTCCTGGCTTTGCTCTGGGGCAGTAGATGGTAAAATAAATGACTATCATACTTAGAGTCATAGCCCTTCAAAATGCTGTAGTTGTGAATAACTAACATGCAAAGTACCTGGAAATTTATTGGAAGTATTTCAGAATTCAGCAGATCTGGAGAACACGGGCTCTGAATGACAAACTAACTGTTCAATGGAGTTCCTCTGGTGGTCAAAGGCATTACCAAACTAATTAAGCCTGGGCTGGGAACTCTGCTTTCATGGAGCTCTGCATTTCCATGGGTTTCTCTGGGGTGGGAGTTGCTCTGTTTCCTCAGGAGTTTTCTAGATATTGGAAAAAACTGTTGTGACAGACCATAATCTTATGAGAAAGGAGACCCATGGAAGTAACTAAACAATAACCTGATGTTTAGGGGGTGAAGCTGATATGTTTGTAAGTGGTAGTGTAACAGGGATAAGGGCAAGATGTTCACCAGCACCTCTTTGCCAGAAGAAAATTCCTAACTAATTGTCTTTTCCAACTCAAGTACTTTTCTTAATTCCAAAGCAGATGTAGTGGGCTTAACTAGAACACTTACACTTATTTTAGGAACACTGAAGTAGTAGCATAGATTGAAGGCATGAGTATGACGCCTTTAATACATTTTGAACTGCAACTCAAGTAATATAGGATGATTATGAAGCTCTACAGAGAAGTAATAAGGTGGTAGAGGGATCTCTGAGGGGGACATGAAGGAGAACAAGGTAAAGATACTTAAGATGGAGAAGACTCAAAATTCAAATCAGGTAAAAACACAGTGAGATAGATGACTTTCTTATATAGCACTGCATATGAAATAGAAGACTATGATCCCGCTCATCTGGAGACAAAAAAATTTATTTAGAACAGATAAAAATTAAAATGTCCTAAGTCGTATCAGTTGATCTATTTGAGTGACATTACATTCTTTAGTACTGGAAAGTGAACTAAATTCCCAGAACAGAAATATGTATAGATTCTCTAGGATAGGATTTTAGAAGTTCTGTCAAACTTTATTTTCATCTAAAACTGAAGTTAAGAAATATTTCCTAACCTTATGATTTTGACAGCTAAACACTCTTGAGATCTGCTTACATTGAAAATACTTAATGTTTTGAGTTTGTATGTGTGTGCTTATGTTGCCTGCAGCAGTTTACTATCATCTGCTACTGTTGCTGTGAAAAGGTTAAGATCATTCTAAAAGTATTTTCACAGGGAGGGAAAATTCAGTAACAGAAGAGTATTTCTGTAAGCTGTGGGAAGTATAACAAGTGGCAGTGTCTCAAAACTGAAACTGTAAAAAAAAAATCAGGCAAAACCCAAATAAACAACACTACACATAGTATTTTGGCATCTTTCACACACTCATTGAAATGGATTTCACATTTGTTGTATTTAGTGGCAAGGGTTACTATTTTTGCACTTCTTTTTGCTGTACTGTCTTCTGCTTGCTCTTCACTAAAATTATATTGACTCATTTCTATACAATCCCAGACAATTCCATTTACATTAAATTTGAAACAGAACCGCATGTTTTTTATTTGCTACTTCTATTTTTAGGGAGTGTCACTGTTACTAGTTGTTCCTTTTTTCTAAGCAAGTTAACAGCAGCCTTATGCTTTGAATTTATTTAACAAGAATAGCTGAAGTAACGAACTTTTATCTTGGGAAGAATGCAAGTGGAACTAAAACAACTGAACTGATTCATAAGCTTTGCTACAAGTGATGAGTGTGACTTGATAGTTTTGTTAGCTGAGAAACACCCAACCCTACCCCTTCTGAAGACCAAGGTTTCAGGCTCACTTCTTTTTCCCTTTTCTTCTGGTTCTCTCTGACTCTGTTGCTTCATATTTTTCCCCACCTGTTACCAAGTAACAGCCAGCAAATTGGCCTTGTCTTTAACAGGAGAATGCTTGGGTATTGTTTGGCTGAAGATGTTTCTTGCTACCTGACTCTCTTGAGGACAGCAGTAATTTCTACTTCTGCTAGGAATTTCAGATATGCTGGAAGGTCTTTTTGCTTCACTCTGCAGGTGGTTTCTTTAATTAACCATTAACCTGGGTTGCAATGAGCCTTTTCTTCTCGTCTCTTCATGCAGTAGGGCATTCGCTCTCTGCAGACTGCTTTGAAGATTTCTTTTCTGCTTGTGGGTTTTTTTATTTATTAAATTAAATTAACAGTTCTTCCTCATTGATTCTTCATGGTGGCAAAAACTCTGGACTCTCCTGCAGCTGCAACATTCAGTGTGGGTGGGGTAGTGTTGGGATGTGGTATAATTCCCTTTTTAATCTTTGCTTTCTTTTTCCTTCTCTTTTTTTCCTGTGAGGGGCACAATCCCAGTGTTCCAGATCCTTAAACATAAAACCCCCAAACCAACCCTCCCACTGTATTGTACACAGTTTCCTCTTTTCCTGAAGAAGTTTCATCTGCTGTAACCCAAAGGGTATTTCTAAACCTTCCTACAAGGAACTATTACCATATTGTTAGAAGTCCTAGTCTTCTACTTGCCCATCAACCCTTCTTACCCACAAAGCCTTTAAAGTTCAGGTGTCAGTTTGATTCCCCAGGAAACTATGCCAACTTCTAAAATGAATTTTAAAAGCTCTTCCTACAGCAATCTTTTCAATTATATTATTGCAATGCCAGTAACTCCTACTTTGCATCATCACTGTGGTGATGTTTTGAGGAGATTGACATGGCAACCCAGGCCTGTAGGCTAGAGGGACCAAGACCATGTCTGCAAAATAAAATCCATCAGTTCAATAGTCACAAATGGGATTATGTGTGAATTATCAGTGAATGATGTGGAAGTGATAAAACCTGTAGCATCTTAGGAAACCTTTTCCATTTTCGTCAAAATATCTTTAGCTTTGAAGGGGACTTAGATAGTCTTCTTCAATAAACTGCACTTAATTTGTGCAGCTTGTGTGAACTCAGACATGTGCTCATAAATGTATACTCTCTGAGGAATATTTAGTGGAGTTGTACCAGGTAAAAATTCAGACCAAGACAAAATTAATGACTAGAGAGATGCTTTCATGGGCAGGTCTGTTCCAGAAATGTTTTTCTTAAGAGCAGTAAGCTATGTGTGCTGCCTTTACCTCGGAAAGACTGAGTGAGCTCTGCTGAACTGAGTGGTATCTTTGCCACTGCTCTGAATGTTTTGACAGGAAGATCTACGTTTTGACTAAGCTTGACTGATCAAGCTTCACTCTTGTATAAAAAAAAAAAAATTCTTTCCTTATCTATCTTTTTGATAGTTGTCTCAAACTACTTAAGCAATGTGGCTCCATTGGTTGTGGCTGGGATAAAGTTAATTTTCTTCAGAGCAGTTTGTATGGTGCTGTGCTTTGGATGTGCTGACACAGCACCAAGGTCTTTACTGTTTCTCAGACTGTCCCACCAGCAGTGGAGGAGGCTGGGAGTGCACAAGAAGTTGAGAGGGGGCACAGCCAGGACAGCAGACCCCAAATGACCGATAGTATATAATGCTGTCCCCAGGGAGCACAAGGGAAACAAGGAAGAGGGGGGGACAAATTAGGAGGAGGGCATGACCTTGGGAGTGATGGTGTTTGTCTTCCAAGGTTGCTGTTAGCTGTGATGGAACCCTGCTTTTTGGAGAATGGCTGAACAGCTGCCTAACCTTGGGAAGTGGTGAACAAATAACTTGTTTTGCTTGCATACATGTTTTTTTTGTATCTTTTAAACTGTCTTTATCTCAACCCATGTGTTCTTGCATTTTATCCTTCTGATTCTCTCCCTCATCCCACAGTGAGGGAGTTAGCAAGGGATTAGGTGGTGTTTTGCTGCCCACTGGGGTTAAACTGTGACAGAAGCAAATTCTTTAAACAAGTGTGACTCATTTGCACTGGCAGTGCTTCAAATACTTTTTCCTATGGACTTCTGTCTAGCAGTGCAGACCAGGACTCCAACATGAGCCAATGCATTCTTGAGGGTTTCACCTTCTTCTCATGTGTAAATTCCTTTCAAGAGAGCAGGTGATAGGGTCTAGCACAAGAATTTTTTTTTTTTAATTCAGCCTTTATTCGAATGCCCTGGGTGCAATATACCTACCCCAGCAATGCATGAAATTGGACCAAAACTTTTGGGTGTGGACTCAACAGTGTCTATGCTAGAGTATACATACAATAATGTGCCTTTTTTCTTACTGCCCTTCTTATCAGTTTCATAGGCAGAACAGCTGTATATTGTCTGCTGACATTTTTATGGGGAGTTGTGTTGGGTGACTGTGGGAGCTACGTTATGACATTGTATTACCTTCTGAAAGTGGTACTATTACTTATGTCAGGGTGGCTTACTTTGTAGTCTGTACACATTCCTTAGTGAATAGAAAGCTAATGATTTAAAGATCGCTTTATGTTTTAAATGAGACTTCTGTGGCTGCCATCAGGAAAACAGTGGTGGCCTTTTTGTCATCTAAACTTGTCTTGGACCTTCATTTAAAGGCCTGAGACACTAAATCGTGTTTATGTCAAAGGAACTGAGTACCTAACCTTACTTGTTTGAGGTCTTATATGAAAATGGTTAATTTTTAATGATTTGAAAAAGGAGACGTGAATCTGTAGTTAAAATGTGCTACAGACTGGCCCACTCTGAATGTTGTAGGATGTAGTTAGTTGTAGAATGTAGTTTGTAACTACCCATCTATGAACAGCAGGCTAAACACAAAGTGTTCCAGCTACTGCTGTTGCTAGTTCTGGAAGATGTTCAGTAGGCAGACTGCACTTTATTATTAGAAATCACTGATAATCTTTGTGTCTTCAGAATAACTGCACTAAAAGCAAGCAACAGCCAAATGATGATTGTTTTTCTTGAATTTGTCCCCATGTTTACTAACCCTGCTTTCAGCTTTTGGGAGCCGGAGAGTATTTCACCTGTGTGGAGGGAAGAAAAAACCCACAAAAAACCCATGCTATAATCAGATTTTTATGTAAACGTGTGAGGACCTTCTGGTTGGGTTCATTCCAAGGTGCAGAAGTAGCTTTTGATGTGTTTGATAGTACCTGGGAAGGGAAAGAAGGTGACAAATCTCAACCACTGTGAGTATGAAAAATTAGGTCTAAGAATACGGCATACACATACGTGCATCTTCTTCAGATTCATGTCTGCCACCTGGAAAAATGTAAATCTTTTCATGACATTTGCTTGAGAGATGGATCTGAGGCCTGTAGGAAGATTGTGATGACATTTCTTACAATTTTTTTTGGCACAGGAGACAGAACTGAGTTTTGGCTCAGAACTACACGAGCACTGTGCTCTGTCTCCCAAAGCTTGCTGGTATGGCTGAAATGAGGTGCTGATGTTGCTACTCCCCATTCTGTTTGAAGTTGTTTGGCAGCATCTTGAGAGTCCAGCTGGCTGTAGAGATAGGCAGAACTCACAGGCATTACTTGGCTACTAGTTTGCCCCATCCTTACCCATTCTGACTATCTTTCCTTGATGCAGTAAGTTTTCTTCTAGGCACTCCAAAGGCTGAAATTCTACTTCCATAACTTTCTAACTTGTGTCGTAAAACTTTTGAAGGCTTAGCCTGGAAATGTCACTTTTCTGCTTGAGAAACCTTTCTTTTTGGAATATCCAATTCTGGTGTGTAGTAGGAGGATTTATGCTTGCTGACAGAGGTAACTGCTGAGGCATGGCAAAACACATTTACTTAAAATTTCAGCATTTTTTTCCAGGTAAAGAAAAGAAATAGTTTGAGTAAATGAAGTGAGGAATGTTTATGAATTAGATGTGATATAAAGAAATGAATTTCTTACTCAGCAGCCTGAATTGCTGCAAATGTTACTATATTAGAACTGAATGTCATGGATGCCCTTGTCAATATTAAATCTTTGCTATAAATACTATTTCTTGCATATATGCTAGGAACGTGGTGGACTCTTCAAAGGTATTTAACTAATCTGTAAGCAAGCATGGTCTTTAAAGATTGCATGTGGTAGTGTAGGCTATTCTTCTTAAAGAGAGTTAAGCAAATAACAGTTATCTTCTTCTAGAATTTTAAGTGTGAACTAATTATTTCTTATTTATTTGCTTTCTGCTTCATGAATACTTATAATGTCTTTGCTACATGTCTGTGACATATTGATTCCATTAGTCTTCCTGGTTAACACAAAAGGCATCAACACTTGCAGTCTTAGCCAGCCTTCCTACAGGGGACAGCCCTGGGAAGATTACAGACCATGTTTAGCTCAGTCTATTGCCCAGTTCTAGCAGGTCATTTTTTTGTCTGAGCATTATCACTCCTTTAGTGGTTATATAAACTCTGGGTACACCACCATTGCAAAAGCAATGTCATTTGGTACTTTTCAGAAGTCCTTAATACTGCAAATGAATGAATAATAGCAGTTTCTGCTGTCCTTGGAAGAGATTTGGACAAAGGGGCTCACATTAATTGGACTAATGGTGAAGTTTAGCTGGTTCTCTAAACTATTTGTCCTTGAAATTGTAAGTGAAGGAAGAAGTAAATTTTCAATGGGAGATTTAAAATGTTTTTCATCAGAAGGGAAAAATCCTTTACTGCTTCATTCTGTTGTGTCTAAATGTAAGAAAATAGATACTTGATCAGCTCTGGGTTATTTTTTGGTCATTTTTTTTTAAAAAAAAATGATAAACAATAAAAATATAATACCACTTATCTCAACATTTTTTTTCTCCTCTAACTTGTTTCTGTGCATTCCCAATTTCTGAGTTCTCATTCCCCAGAATCAGTGTTACTGTTCAAATTGTTGGTCCTTTTGCATGGAATCAATAACTCATTATTCTTCTGTTTTTAGTGTACCTATGTCTTGCTGAGAGATCAATTTTTCAAATATGAAATCCAAGTAGGAATGATCATTGGTGTGTTAAATGTGTCAGGTTGGTGGAAAAGATTTTGAGAAGAAAAAGATCATTTCCAGTGTGTGAATATGCTTGGACAGAGCCATTCCTAAATGATTAAAGTAGAAAGTATTTATTGGTCTGATTATGATCAAGCATAAGAAATCCTCTGACATGCTATTCTTTTTCTTTTGAAGTGGATCATGCTGTAACTTGATTGTGGGGGGGAAAAAAGCTAAGCTCTCTCTTCAGGAGTTAAAAAAACTGTATCTCAACTTTCCTTACTTGTTGCTACAGTGCATTGGTGCTGTCTTCCATTTATGCTAATTTGTCAGCAAGATGATGTGTGAACACTTAACAAACCCAACTTGAAAAATCTTTATTGAAATAATAGCTTGATTGAGGAAGGAGAGGTGGAATAATAAGCCAATAGAAGAAAATTTATATTTAACTTCCACCTCTGTAGCTAAGTTTTTTGTAACATGTGGAACTATGGTTTTCAGCTTCTCTTAATTTGTGACCCCTTTTTGTACTTTTTTTTTATGAGGATGATCAAGTTGATGAGTCTGAAAGCAGGTTTTTGGTGTATAACTCTCTCTAAATTCACTCTGAATGGCTGTACGCTGGGAAGTGGTTAAGGGGGAACGAGTATTGTGAAAGCACATCCTTGCAGTTGTGACTTACAGTCCTCTGTACATACATGCCCAATGGTCTTAGGAAAATAAAAGTAATGTATGGCTGACCGGTTTTTAAGAGAAAGCAAATGAATGTGAAAAATAAAAATCAGAATATTATTAAGCGAGGCTTTAAAAATAATTAGATGTGTGTTCCAAATTTGAGATTAGAGGCAGCAATAGTGGTTTACCTGTTATTCCAGTAGTGATCTTACTACCCTTTTGGGAAGGATCAACACTTACTCATAAGGTTATGTGGGTAAACAGGAGAGAGAATGTAAATAACTTGCAGATAATGTTTGTGAATTTTACCTTATTTTCAGACTCAGTTGTTTTCGTAGGTATAAGAGTTGGAGGTGTTTCAGTCAACTGGCAAAATTACTTAAACCAAAATCTTCCTTTTTTTTTCCTTCCTGTTTTCACCATTGTTATTATGTGCCATTATTTATTTGACTTTTGTATGAGCAAAATGCAGTAGTTAAGTAAGGTGGCTCTATGAAAAGCTTGGACATGTTTCTTGCCTTCTGAATGTGGTATGAAACAGTTGACTGGCACTTCAGTATCCTACTACTCTACCAGCTCCAAAGAACAAAACTTATCTTGCTTTCTTGCTAAAAGAACAGTTTTTGTCTTAGGACTTAAACCTTACAGATTTACCTTAAGGCTGTACAGAACTTGAGGGTTAATTAGAAGCATTGTTTTGAGTTACTGGTCCTTTGAGCTGTACTTTACTTGTTGTTGAATATGCAACATTTGAATTTAAAGCAGGGGGGTTTCTTTGTTTGTTGTTTGCTGCCTAGGCTGTAACCCCTTAAGCCAGTTAAATTATTATCTTTTGTGTGTACTTCCAAGTTGTTTGTAGGGTGTGCTCTGTATCTTCTCTAGAGGTTGGCTGAGAAGGTGCTTTTAAGAACTGGCTTGTGTTACATTTTACAGCCGATAACTGCTTCTGTGTCTTGTGAAGACAGATTGGAATGAATTCAATCATTTCACTCAGTGAAATGTCATCATACAGATAGTCTTTCTAACAACTAAGTTTTGATTTCTAAGTGTATAAAGTTACTGGTAGATATCTCCAACATAATCTGTGTGAGTTGCTATCAGACTCTGGTTTAGTTAGTGTTGGGTTGGTTTTTTTTGGTGATTCTCTGTGCTATTTTTGTTGTTATGTTGTCATTTTGTGTCTCACAGAAAAGAGGAATGCTACACTATCTTACTAATGAGAATGAACAAGCATTCATTCTAAAAATTCATAAGACTTTTGGGATTTGCAAGTGTTGTTTTTACACAACTTGCTACTACAGTGCACTTAAATAACAACAAACTAACAGCTCTGTGAATTACACAATAAAAATTCCAGGTAATATTTTGTTGCTTGGAAATCCATTCCAAGGTCCATAGTTTTGTTGGATGGCTTGCACTGACTCCTCCAAACAGCTGTAACTTAGCTGTCTTCTGCAAGGACAGGTATTGAAAGATCTTAAGGGAAAGTGGCTATTTACTTATAAAATGTATTTCTGGCAATGCATCCAGGCAATGTTTTTCGCCATTCACCAGTGCTTCTCTATTCTTTTTTATCCACGGATTTTTTTTAGAGCAGCAGCTGTTTGTATTGTGCCAGAGCTGCCAAAAGTCTCAGTTAAACACTCGTGTAACACAGAAATTTCAAGAAAGCTTATTCAGAAATGCTGTAGCATATTTTAACCTACAACCTGAACATCTTTGTATCTTTGCACTAGTCTGTCATTGAATACATTTAGAGTGTGTAATCTGTGAGTGTGCTGGACCTTGCAGGTTTCAGATGGCTTCCTCTTTCCCTGTTTTCAATGATCTTTACTTACCTTAAATATTTCAATCCACAGACAGGATTCTGAATCCTGTTTTAACATCATACAGTTGGCCATCTTGAACAGCCTTCCAAAACATCAAAAATCACTTGGATTTGAAACTCTGCTCCTAGAAAAGGAGAGTAGAGCCATTCTCCCTTACTAAATTTGTTTGTATCTGAGAGCTGGGGGACATAAGGAGTAAGTGAGCTCATGCTAGGGAGAGCAACGTGCATTATGATGGAGAGAAAGAAGAAATTTCTGCCTTTCTTTGGGGAAAGCTTATTGCAGGGTTGTCTGTGGGAAGCACTGTTCTCTGTCACCCTGCAATATTGGTATCAGCATAGCGTTGGAAAAAATCTCTCCTCAAGGTAATAATTGACTGCAAGTATGGCACTGCTCCAACTACCCCTGTGACAGGCACAGCAAATAAATTGTATCCCCTTGTCAGTGGCAGTAAGTGAACTGTTATGATCATGAGAGAATTTGGCAAAAGAAAGATTTCTCCTTTTTCTCTGCAGGATATAATTGTTCCAAACAGATGTAAGCATTACCCCCTGCTCTAAAGCAGGTCACAGTCCAGATTAGGGTGAAGCAGGGAATCAAGGATAAAATTCATGTTAGAGCATTTACAGAGGGTTTAATTTGCTGTTCCAGCTCCACTGAGTCCTTATGGCTGCCTCAGTGCCATGTCCTGATATGCAATAGGGTTGCAGAGCATCACTGCTACCCCAGCAAGTGCAGTTGTAAGCTCAGTTCAGAAAGAGACTCTCATACCAGACTGATTCATGGTCGTCCAGGAGAAGTGAGCAGAAATTCTGGGAGAATTTTTCATTCTCCACCCAAGAACAGGACTTCTTCTCTCTTGTATGTCTTGCATTGAAAGTATTTTAAATTTAACTGTTGAAGTAGAATGCTTTTTAAGGTGAATTTTAAGTACCAAGCTTTAAAGTTCAATGAGTGCTTAGCAAACACAGAAACTGCAGCCTTCTCTGAAGATTTTCCTTGAAATTTTAGGAAGTTTGAAGAAATGTATACTTGTTTCCTAAACTTTAGGGACAACAATGCATCTGCCTTGCTTTTCTTTGGGTGTGGCAGTTTGGTTTGTGCTCTTTTTTCCTTTCTTTTTAATTTGTTGCTTTTTTCCTTCCTCAATAACTAAAAATGTTTTGATGGTGAAAAATCATAGACTCATAGCTTGGGTTGGAAGGGACCTTAATGATCACTTAGTTCCAACCCCCCTGTCATGGGCAGAGATGCCACCCACTAGAGCAAGTTCCTCAGGGCCTTTTCCAACTTGGCCTTGAACAATTCCAGGGATGGGGCATCCACAGTTTCTCTGGGCAACCTGTTCCAGTACCATCACTGCCATTTGAATGATGATTCTGAACTAAACTGGACTGCTCCTTGAGTAATACTAATTTTTGTATTTTTAATTTATTAGCCCAGTGTTCATAATTTTGACTTGTGCTAACTACTTGTATGATTTTTTTTTTTTAAGTACTCTTCCAAGTGCCACAGCTGCATCTAAAAACTCTTTAAAGAGTATTCAAGACAGCCTCATAAATAACTGTAATTGACTGTATTTGATCACTTTTTTTCCTCAGACATTATTCTGCAGAGTGCAGAAGTAGCTCTTCCAGGTAGCTCTCCTGAGGGCCAGTCCTGTGTCGTGCTGATGTAGGCTGTTTGAGCAGTGGTTTTCTGTATTGCAGGTATTCTGTGTGTAGGCCAACAGAAAATACACATATATTCGCTCTTTAAATTCACTAGTTTACCTCTAAAGTGTTTAAACAAATCTAATGGATCTTTGCCATCTTAAAAAGAATGCAGTAAGTTTTCTCTACTTGGTAATGGGATAATTCAATTTATAAAAGAGGATTTTTTCCTCTCCTTTTCTAGTAGAACAGAATTATTTGTTTAAATGTGGTGTTTGTTTTAACCAAGTTGTTTTGGAAGCTGGACAAAGGCATGGTGAGAGTGGAGAACAGAACATAGGAGTAGATACCAAATATGCACATATGCTGAAGCCCACTGTTTCCTAAGGACCAGAACTGTGGTTATGCGACCAAAACACGTCTGAAAAGTTCTGACTGTTCCACCAATAGTTGAGAAAATCTTGTTAGATATTTCGGTTCACTGAAGACTCGAAAGTGTAAGGACTCAGCTTACAGTTTGTAACTTGGCGGTGTCTGGAGCCAAGAATGCAAAGAGTGTTGACATTTCCCTTCCTTATCATTCTGTAATCTTCTAATCCCTGCAAAAGATTGACTGTCCAATTTAGGCTCTTTGAGATACTTTTGAAGAGAAGTGTGTCATTTTTCACAAGATGTGATTGCCTAAATCTTAAATATGTAAAAACCCAATGCCTCTGGAAATGAAAGTCCTTTTGGATAAAAGAAATAGATTATCAGGGAGCATTATCAACATGCTGCATTTATTTTTAGGAAACACAACATTTGCTTCCAGCAACGTGCAGTTATGGCCCCAGTACTAGTAAATCTTTCCTATTATATATAAGGAAGGTTATTTGGTTTAGTGACAAATAGATTTAATCAGATTCCTACCTTTTTCTTTTGTCAGATCTGTGCTGTCCAAGGGGAAGGCATTGGGGATACGCTTGCCAAAACATGACTGCAGATGCTTTTTCAAATTAGGTTTTCCCAAAGTAATGTAACAGCATGAATCTGCTCGTAAAAGTATTGCAGAAAAAAAGCAGAGCTTTATTCAAGTATGTGTACCAATAACATGTGCCATAAAAGATGATAATTTTGTCTTTATATTGACATAAGTCGCTTACTGGTGAGCAGTACCTTTTTGTGAAAGTGACATCATAAGAGTAGGCAATAACTGATTGGAAAGGTCATTTGATAAACCAAGAACTTCAGGCATCTGTTTATTATTGACATTCTGCTTTCCTCTCTCAAACAGAAAACAATTTTCTTTCTGTCACTCTCAAATCTCCATATAAATTGCTAGGAGTAGCCAAATACCTTGGCTTCAAGACCTGAGGGTATTTCTCCCCTTTTTGTCTGCAGTTTCTAGGTCCTGTAAGGCAGAGCATATGCTTCCAATTGGTGCACCCACACAATACAGACACAAGTTTTTTTACAGAGATTAAAACAGACAGGGAAAAAACACTTTTGGGGCCATCCCCAGAAAACATGAACAAATCTACTGGCCCGCCCTCATTCTTCTCTTCAGATAATTTGGCTTAATGTGTGCTCATGGAACACATGCACACATGTATTCTCACTCAGCTCATAAGACTGGCATTATTAATGGGGTTATCTGGGCACTGCTGATCTTGGAAGAGCTATCTCCAAAAAGATCTCCTACTTTCCCCTCAATTAGTGACTGAATTTTGGGCATTCCTTGTACAACTCCCCCTTCAATCATCTGTGAAATCCATCTATCTCTTAGCGTGCTTTCAGGAACATGTAAGCAGCTTGATGTTACCCATTTATGTCCACCAATTTCTTATGTCACCTCAAGTAGTTTCCCATATTAGGTAACCCAGTTACCTAACTTAGTTGGCTCAGTAAGGTAACACCTGAGGCAGGGACTAGTAATCTTCCTCCAACCTTAACAAGTTTTTTTTCCTTTCTTTTTGTGTCCACTTCTATGTATGATACTAAAAGTTTTGGCTGAATTCCAGGCAGCTGTTGAAGAACATCTCTGACATGAGGCTATCTGATCTGCACTTTAATGTATCAAGTAAATACCATGTGCATGTTGTGATTTAGGAATGGTACTCCTAAATCCAGTGCTCCCACTGAGACTGTCCCAAACCACACACTGCTCTCTCACACCACCCCACCCCTGCCTTCCCCTTCTCCTTCCCACTGCAGTGGGGTGGAATTGAGAATTGGTGGCACAAATGGTGAATATTACAGGCTGAGAGAAGAACACTTTACTGGAAACAGCAATGAGATAAGAAAAGGAACACTAACAGCCACAATATTAATAACAAAAGTGTACAAAAGAGAGGATAATTCACATGCAAAAATGCTCACCATGGAGTCTGAGACAATGAACAATGGTAGACAGTTTTGCCACTACTGTACGCTTCCAGGCATGAGGCATCCACAACTTCTCTGGGCAACATCTTCCGGTGTCTCACCACTCTCACAGTAAAGAATTTTTTTCCCAATATCTAACCTAAACCTACTCTCTTCCAGTTTGAAACCAGTCCCCCTTGTCCTGTCACTATATGCCCTTCTAAACAATCCCTCTTCGTCTTTCTTGTAGACTCCCTTCAGGCACTTGAAGGTTGCAGTTAGGTCACCTCAAAGCCTTCTCTTCTCCAGGCTGAACCCAATTCTCTCAGCCTTTCCTTGCAGGACAGGAGATCCATCCATCTAAACAACTTGGTGGCCTCCTCTGGGCTTGCTCCAATAGCTCCATGTCCTTTGTGTGCTGGGGACCCCAGAGCTGGATGCAGCACTCCAGGTGGGGTCTCACCAGAGCAGAGCAGAGGGGCGGAATCCCCTCCCTCATCCTGCTGCCCACACTGCTTTGGATGCAGCCCAGGACACGGCTGGCCTTCTGGGCTGTGAGTGCACATGGCTGGGTCATGTCCAGCCTCTTACCTGCCAGCACCCCCCAGTCCTTTTCACAGGGCTGCTTCCAATCTGTTCAATCCCCAGCCTGTGTTGATACCAGGGGTTGCACTGACCCAGGTGCAGCATATTGAACTTGATCTGGTTAAACCATGTGATATTCCTATGGGCCATTTTTTGAGTTTGTCCAGATCCCTCTGGATGGCATGCCATGCTACAGGTGTGACAACTGCACCCCTCAGCTTCCCGTCCTCTGCAGATTTTCTGGGGGTGCACTCAATCCCTTTGTCTATGTCATTAAAGAAGAAATTAAATTATATTGGTCTCCATACAGACCCCTGAAGGACACTACTTGTCACTGTTATCCATTGGGACCCTGAGCCATTGACCACTAACCTCTGGATGTGACCATCCAGCCACTTCCTCATCCATTTAAAAGTCCATCCATCAAACCCATTTCTCTCCAATTTGGAGAGAGAAGTGTTGTGAGGGACCATATCAAAGGCTTTACAAAAGTTCAGATAAATGACATCTGTAGCCCTTCCCTAGTCCATGGATGTAGTCACTCTGTCATAGAAAGCCACTGGACTGATCAGACAGGACTTGCCCTTGGTGAAGCTCTGCTGGCTTTTGAAAAACAGCATTGGAACAGATTCTCTGGATCACATTTCTTGGTATAGTATTGATACTTCAGGTTTACTTCATGGGATCGGGATTTCAGGGGGAGAGTTATTTAATATGTTGAGAAATCCAGGTGATTTTAAACCAAGTGCAATTTAGGCCCTAATATTGTTCTGTTTCATATATCACAAATTTAGACTAAGCAGAACACAAACTAAGAAAATTAGTATCAGAGTGTAGGAAACGCAGGAGCAAAAGCTTCCACAGAGAATGGAGGGTTTGATTTACAGCCCTGGAAGAAATTAGATCTAGCCTAATTAACAGAGATTTATGGACCTTAAACAAGAGGATTTCAAGCCTGAGTTTCTGTAGAAGTAAAAATATATATCGAGTGTTATAGTTAAAAAAGTTTTTAAGTATAGTAATGTAATTTTATAGTAATAAGTTAAGGTTTTAAATGTAACAGTAGAAAAATATAGGTGTACGTGACAAGATATATTATTGGTTGAGAATTCTCTGCAATGCAGCAAAATTATTAGAGGTGATAGGTCAGGAAGTCAAAACAAAGTTTCGTTTTAAGTGTCTATTGGATTAGAAGGCTATAAATTGTCTAGTAACTCTAAATCTTGTGACTATTCCTGATCATGGCGGCTTGTAGCTAAATCTCACGCCTCAGAGACTGTTGCCTTGTTTGTTATTTTAAGCAATAAACCGTGGATGATTATGAACAGTCCCCTCTCTTATTAAGAACGCCGACGGAGGACCGGTGCGGGTGGTGGAGCCGGGAGAAAAAGCAAAGGGACAGTATAAGTGGTGCCAGCCGCCGCCCCAACATCAGAGGAAATCATGGAATTTTTGATACTTCTCTTTTGGTTGTGAAGGGAAGGCTGAGGAAGGAGGATTGAGAGAGAACAATTGGAGTAAATAGTCAAAATTGTTTAAAAATAGTACATAATTATGTGTTTATTCTAAAAATACGAAAAATCTACATGACATTTAGTAAGTAAGCAAATTTCTTTCAACAGATGTGAGGATGCTCTTCTTCTAAATTGTGTAGCATTGTATGATATTGCTTGGCATTCAATATCTTCCTGTAATTATTATTGAGATTTGTACTTCCTTGCTTGTTTAGAGAAATTTTGTAGTTTATTTGTAAAACCTACTTATATTCTTGAGATCTTTTCAACAGCCTTACATATCTTCATGCAAGCTTTATGTACCATATGACAGAAACTGCTTCTGAAGATCCAGTTTTCCTTTCTTTTTTTTTTTTTAATTTTTTATTTTTAAATTCTGGTTCTTGAAAATCCCCACTGATGTATTCCTGAGTATATGAATATTGCACAAAAAAAGTGTGATGTAGAAATGTTAGCCTGATGGATAATACAGCACTTCCTCAGGTTTTAAAAAGAGCATTTATTTTTCAGTACGGCTATGCATTTCCACAGATACCTATTTAGGAGCAGGTGCTTTCTGTCTCTCTCTATCACCTACTTCCCTAAATTCAAGTATCTGAAGCTACCAGAGAGATAAAGGAAGATAATACTGTTTCCAACATCTTTTCGGCAGCAAAATGGGATGACTCAAAATATTCCCTGAGTTTGTTTTAATCTAGAGTTGCTTAACTACCTTTAGCTGGTTTTTGTTGAGGTTGGAGGTAGAATAATTACCCAACTATTGCCTATGAACTTAAGTTAGACTTGACTCAGTTTCTAGCACAAAGAGGCTTCTTTGTGCTAGAAACTTCATAGGCCATCTCCCTTCAAATTACTCATTTACAGAAAAGCAACAATCAATATGGTTTTTTTCACTCTTAATGAGGTAAAAAAAAATATGTGCACACATTTTGTCACTATTTATATGTTTCTAGCACTTTAGTTTTCAACATTTTAATTGCTTCAGTTCAAATATAACAGCTCTCTTAAGGCTTTACTTCCACTTTGTGATCTTTTTTGAAACATTGTCGACTTGGAAATGTTGGGTACTTGATATAATAATGAAATTTCTTTGATTATTAAATTAATATATATGGTAAAGCTTACTTCATGTAGCTTTGACTGTTTACTTCTAAGCAGTAAAATACAACATGAAACTGTAGATTCACAGAAGAATGTATTTTTTTTTTTCTAGTATATAAGTACAGGTTAGTTTTGGCATTGATTAAGCAGATTACCTAGAAACTCTAAACTGATTTTTTTTTTTTAAGATACTCCCTATCTATGTGCTTATGTTACAGGAGGTTATGGAAGATCCAGAAATAAAGAACATGTGTTTTAGAGAGATGTATCACTTTTTGTAACATGAACAAGGCCTTATTTTTATAGGCTGGAGAAAATTTCTGCCACAAGAGGGGTAAATAATTAATTGAAATGGTTCTAAGAATATTTAGATGCAACGATCCAGTACTTAACCTCTAATCTCCATTAAGTCATTGCAAACTGACCACTAGAAAGTGCCAGGTTCCTATGGGACAGAGATGAAATGCTGCAATATGAACATGTTATTTCATTCAGTGGGAACATTTCAATCTTCCTCATTGCAGAGGAACCACTCTTTTTCTCAGTGGTCATGAATGTATAATACACAGGAGTATTCATATTCATTATTTAGGAAAAGAATGTTCATTGCTTTATGGGGAAATCTGAGTTACATCAGTTTGTGGATCAAGATAGGCGTATTCTTGATGAGTTTTTTCAGGACATATATTTTTGAGAGAGCAACCCATTAAAGCAACCCTTCTGTAGTACTGCAGAATGTAAGTGTATTTATAGGTAAGTGTGGAAATACAGACATTAATAAATTAAACTTTCCATTTACACTTTAAAGTAGGTGTGGTGAGTTGACCCTGGCTGGATGCCAGGTGCCCACCAAAGCTGCTTTATCTCTCCCTTCCTCAGCTGGACAGGGGAGAGAAAATATAATCAAAGACCCATGGGTTGAGATAAGGACCGGGAGAGATCAGTCACCCATTACTGTCATGAGCAAAACAGACTTGATTTGGGCAGATTAATTTAATATATTGCCAATCAGATTAGAGTAGGCTAAGGAGAAATAAAACACCCTCACCCCACCCCTCCCTTCTTCTGGGCTAAGCTTCACTCTTGATTTCCTCTACCTTCTCCCTTTCAGTGGTGCAGAGGGACGCGAAACAGGGCCTGTGGTCAATTCATTATGCGTTGTCTCTGGGTCCTAGTGGACAAGAAACTGACCCAGTAATGTTCCCTTGTAGCAAAGAAGGCCAGCAGCAGGTCAGGGGAGGTGATCCTTCCCATCTCTTCAGCCTGAGAAGGCTCAGGGGGAATTTAATATGTATAAATACTTGATGGGAGAGAATGAAGATGGAGCCAGGCTCTTTTCAGCAATTCCAGTGACAGGTCAAGAGGCAATGGGCACAAATTCACACATACAAAGTTTCATCTGAACGTAAGAGAACACTGTTCTGCCTGAGGGGAGCCAAGCAGAGTTAACAGCTTGTGCAAAGAGGTTGTGGAGTCCCCATCTTGGACACATTCAGGAGTCAGTTGGACAAAGCTCTGGACAACCTACCCCAGCTGACTCCCCTTGAGCAAGGGTTAGGACTACATAATTTTGAGTTGTCACTTTCTAACCTCAATGGTTCAGTGATTTTGATATCCCTGATCATAGCCATCAAAATTATTTTTATTTATTTTTTACCTAGTGCATCTTAAATTAGTTCAATTTACACATGCATTTAAAACCTCTATTTTTCTTTTTTACTTGATGAGAAAGATTTTATTATTAAGCAGCAGAACTCATCTGGAACGTGGAGACCAATTCACAAGAGAAATGCTTATTCTTTTTTTCTCTCTACATGTAGTGTTCTGAAAATATAAATTATTTCTACAGTCTTTTCTTTGCAGGACTTCAGTAGAGATGCTAGAGTAAGCTATCTAGAAAAATTAAGGTGCATTCATTCTCTGAATTTGTTACATTATTTACATGTCAAAATGTAGACTGGGTACCAACATGCAAAATACATGCAGTAGCTTGAACATTTCTCTGGTTTTCATGCTTTCTTGCATGAAAAAAACCAAGCAAACAAAAAGAAATTAGATGATGATACCTTATATTCTTTCTAAAGAAGGAAAAACATTAGGCAAAAACGTGCAAAGTGCAAAAGACTTCAACAAAGATGGGGAATTACTCTTATTTCTTCTCCATTTTGAAGTCAAAGGGTTAATTTATTGGGACAGATAGGATGGGCTAGACAAGTGGATTTAAGCCAAAACTTAGAAATTTTGTCAATCATAGCTTTTCTTTATGTATTTAGCATTTCAGAAGATCCTGGGGACTTTGTGTCGAAGGCATAATTCCAAGTTATCAGCACCAGCCACCTTGAAGGCAAGATGTCATCAGTAACCCCTTTGGTTCTTTAAGATGTGTCATTCTCTTGCTACATATGGCATTCAAAATCAACAGATGTGGCCACTTTGGAATACAAGAGGAGCTGGCAGAGTACTAAAACTACAGGTTTAAGCTTTAAGAACAATATCAGTAGTTTACAGCCACTAGATCTGCCCCTGAAGAAGAGATAGAAGTTTTATTTTTCCTTTTTGAGTACAGAGACTCTTACATTTTCATAACCTTATTTCTAGCAGTGCACAACTCTGTGCAGGTGACTTCTTGTGGGGCAGCAAGAAAATACCTTTCACTGGGGACTACTCAAAAAGCTAGGTGCTAGTTTGCAGAGTGACAGACATTTTAATGCTGAATAGAGAGCAGGTGTTTTTAGAGGAGAAACATAAATCCCAGGAATACTATTGTTTTAAAAGGACTAAAAGAAATTAGAATATTTCCCGCAAATTCTATTGGTCAAGAAGAACCTGTTGGTCAAGCATCCACCTTATTTTCCAAGATTTAGCTAAATTAAAATGGACATACAGCAATTAAAGATTTTTTTTAGTTTTAGATCACTATATTCTAGGTATGTGAGTCATACCTCATTACTGCTACTGCAGTTAATATTGATGTTTTAATTCGTTGTATTAATAGCTAAAATTTATGGCACTTATTTCAGGGTCTAATTTTACTTGCAGTTATAATGAATAAGAGAGTTCTTGAAAGTGGTTTTTTTGCTGAAGGTTTCAAAGTAGACACCTTTATGCCATGTAGGTTGATCAACAGGACAATCACTCACTAAACAGAGTTTAGCATTAAGTCCAGTCTCTCCAGCTATGTGAAATGAATTATTATACAATAGTGTTTGGCTGCTCTCTCTAAATGGAAATAGGTTTCTCAGTATTTGCATGGTTTAAGCAAAATGATGAAAATAAATTGTGCATAGAGCTCATGCCTTTTCAGAGGTAAAATAAAAACTGAAGAAAATAAAAGAAAAACAGAAGTGGAGAGAAAAAGCAAAACCTCAAGGAAATAATAATCCACTAGCAGATTACCTAAAATTTTCACAAAAGTTTTCAAGGTAAAATGCATTTACCATTAACTAGGTAATTTTTGTTTCTTATCGTACTGTATAGATACAATAGGCCACAATCCATTAGCGTTAATAATTGTGTGCTTTGTTTTTTGGTTGAAGTTTGTAATGACTGTCTTACAATGATTTGTGAATATATGATTGTACAGGTATTGTCTAGTAAATGAATTTGAGATTACCTTAGTTGGTTGGGGTACGGTGCTAATAACACCAAGGAGGGGAGTTTGATCCCTGTATGGGCCATTCACTTAAGAGTTGGACTCGATGATCCTTGAGATGAGTCCCTTCCAGCTCAGAAGCGTCTGTGAAAATTGTTTTGGTGTCATTATTCTCTATATGTTTTATCTTTCAGGATCGTGTTTGCATAATTGCAAAAAGCTTTATTGATGGTTGTATTTTTGCTTTCTTTTTTGCAAAATGTGCTGCCCATCCAGATGCATGTGGATGTATGCATATCGTGTGTACACAGAAATACTATTTTGTATGGTAAATATAATATCCGTCGTTAGACCTTCAGAATTTCAGGCTTTCATATTTGAGTAGCCCCCTTTTCATAAAGTGTTTGTTTTTCTGAAATAAGGTACACTTTGTTCAAAACAGCACTAGTTCTAAATCTGTTTTCGGAAAAAGCTTTAGGATCTGTGAAGCCATGGCATTGGCTCAGATGACTTAAATGCTCCTTTTTTCTACTCTGACATGATGCTGACTTTTCTTGTAATTTGCTGGCTTAAAGAAAACTTTATCTAGTCCTTTAAAATTACTATGACGATGCAGGTACAGAATTTCTAGAAGTATGTTTTAGAAGTATGGTTGCAATTTAACATCTTTAGCCTGATTCTCCTTAACTTTTGTAGTCCTACCTAAAAAGGTGATAATAATACTTGGCATTTTATTCTGATTTTGAAACATTGAATGAAATGGAAATGAAAGGTCATTTTAATACACAGCTCTTGAATTGTAGACATTGCAATCATCAGAGACAAAGCTCAGTATTCTCTGTGTAATGTAGCTAGGAAGAGATAATAGTGAGAAGACATTTCTCCACAAAGCCATGCTGGGTGCTTGCACTGCCTGTGAATCTTAATATTTCAAGATAATGTTTCTTTTAAAAAGAAAGAAATTGGATTTTTAATCAGAAGTATTGAATGAATTGTTAGCCTATTTCTTATATTATTATGTGCCAAATGCTCTCAATGTTTATGTGCCAAATGCTCTCCGTGTTTGATCTTTCTGTGTGATTGTGGTAAAACTGAGATATAATTGTGGAGAAGTAAAAAAACTCCTCATTTTTAAAACAAAAGTTTTTTAATTAAAAAAATTTAAAAAGAAGAAACTTCTGACATAGCAGAGAAATTTAAAGTCAGTGCACCAGTATGGTTTTAAATTAACAGTTTAAAACTCGCAAACTGGAGCCTGAAATGCAGAAATTGTTTGCCCTCTGTTCCTCCACAAGCATTTGTATGGATTGAATTAATGTTATGAGTGAATTCACTTTGTAGTTCTTACTCCATTTATTCGTGAGAAGTGTTATGTGCAATCTGGGCAGCATACATACTTTAGTGTCTTAGTTTAAGCCATAATAGAGTAGAATCTCTTTAATCCCTACCAAGGGGGTCAGCAATATGCAAATGGACCTAAGGACATTATATTCATTTATTCATAAAACTAGGTTTTATGAATGCTGAGGCTGTGTAGAGTAGCTTCAGAAACTTGTCAGTTAGCCATTAGAAATTGGTATTAGTTGTTGAGAAGATTTCTTGACTGAGAATGTAGTGAAGCATTAAGTTCATTGGATTCGAGCACCGTGACTTTGTCTTGCAGTTTCCAAGAGTCCAGGCATTCCTAACTGTGCTAACCCCGCTTCAGTAGTGCAGAATTTATTGTAATACTAGGACAGCTGAAAGTCATATTTGGTATTACTGCTTCCAAGACAAGGTGTTTGCTCTTATGTCTTCTCTTGAAAACAGACTATTTGTCAGGAGGAGAGGTGGTGTGGTAAGTAATGGTAGAAAGGCAAGGTGCATGACTTGATCTTCATGAAGAGAGAGTGCTAGACTAAAGATACCAAATCTCAAAGTTCGACCTACAAGCAGACCTCAGTGTAAAACCTGGAAATGCCATTTAGGGTTTTTTTCTATTTGCTTTCAGAAAACCTGTGCAGAGATAGGATGGAGTATCATGGTTTGGTGTGGAATGGCCTCTCAGGTTTAATGCAGCTTTGTAGAAGTGCACCCAAATATATGTGCAAAGAGCAGTGGTTTCTGTCCCTTTCTGTAACAGGATGCAGAATGCTGAAAGAATGTAGGGCAGTCGATAGTTAGCCTCAAGTTAGGCAAGAATGAAGGACAAAGGTATTTTAGGATTACTGAGTGTTTTAGCAGTGACTGAACAGGCACATGACCTTCAGCTAGTGCAACAGAAGCCAGCCAGCCATTTCCATATTCCACAGGCAAGTTGCTGTCTTCCATACCACTCTCCCTTGGTAGCAACGTAAATAAGCCTAACACATTAAAAAGTCTGATACGGGAGCAATATAATTAACAATAGGAGAAATAAATTATTTATTTTTATTACATTGTTCAGTTTATTTTAATTTGCTGTAGTGTGAAAAACATCTCAAATAACACTGAAAGAAAGAATGGCATTTACATAACTGTGTCCTGGATTTAAATCACTTTTCAAGGAACAGGGAAGATTTAGGATTTACAGCAGACAGTTATCAAAAGGGGATGTAGAGAGAGAAGTTATCAAGTCAGGCTGGAAGAAATGCTGCAGAATGGAACTTGGTGCAGGTGAGCAGTGAAGTCACCTATTCACAGCCCCAAACTGGTTTTTATGAGTATCTCAGTCATGCCTTTGGGGATGGGCAGCTATTTCCCTGCCTTGTGAAGCCTATTGGAAGGATGAAGAGGTATGCAGCTGGCTCCGGCTCTCCTTCTCTCTTTAGTGTGTGGAGCACTAGTTCAAGATGCAGGACTCTAAGCTTTGGCTGTTTTTTCCTTCTGCCTACATACACAATGGATTGGTAGTCTATGCTCTCTAGCTCTTTGGCTTTAGTCTGAATAAAATGCTTGAAAACATAAATTAGTTTGGGGAAGAATCCGTGTCTCCTGTTAAGGCTGTGCTGTTTTTCAGCCATGACTTCAAGGTTTATGGACCAGAGACAACATGAGAGAGAGAACTTTACTTGTAGCCTGCTCATGAGGATATCCAAGTGCTAGAACAAAACTAAGGGTACCAACATGGCTCCTGTGGTGGGTTTTTTTGTGGCAAATATAAGGACCTCCTGAAATATGGCACCCATTTTTACCATCTTCCTCCCTCTGTCACCCTCCTGCCCTGGACCTCAATATCATAAAACAACCCACGTTCTGCCAGCTATTGGAAGGAGAAAGAAAACAGTATAATTTTGTGAAGTTGCTGATAAATACCAGTATATTTTTGAATGCATTCCACCCGGTTTGCCTGCTATCAGTAAGTCAAGTTATTCACATTCCTCTCCTGTAGAAGGTATAAGGAAGGTATATCGCAGCCTTAGACATGAATGTGGGAAACTGCTGAAACAGAGGATTGTATCTGCCTTTTTGTTGGGGCAGTACCACACACATGCCTAACTAAAAGTTTAAACATAAAATTAAGAATGTTTTTGTGTGCTGCCCTTGTGAAGGGAATGCTTTCCTGAACAATGAGTTTTTCTATTGATTACAAGTCATGTTGCTCAATATAGCTTCTTACTAATTCCAAATTTAAATGGTTTTTATTTTTTTAACTTCACTATCTCCTTGTTATCTGTGTTTCTAAAACAGTTCTAAGAGTTCTAAAAAATTGAAGGTACAAGTATTCAGAAAAGTAGGGAAGGCTTACATCTGTGTGGTGCTGTAGTGCATAATCTAGACTTCAAGTAGAGCACCAAGCTGAATTTCCAGTTTAAAACCAGTTCTACTGATGAATAACACTATCAAGCATAATTTTACCCCTGCATATGGGAATGGCTCTTCTGCTGAATTCAGAGCTGTTTCTCTGTTCTTGAGTTTTCAGTAATAATTTTTAAATGATCGTCTGACTACTCTATGTTTGAACTGAAAGTTTCCCAGAAACTCTGTTATGCGTGGTATTATTTCATGCACATTTTCCTTTCTCTTTTCTTCCATGCTTCTTTTCTTTCTTCCACCTCTTTCTCCCTTTTCAATCCCTACTAACCTTTAAGCTGCAGACTAATCACAAAATTAAAACTTAATTTTGTGGTTAGGGCATCTATTCTTATTAGCACAGTAGAGATTAATTACTGCTTGCTTCTTCAAGAGTTCACATCTTGTACACTGTGGCAATTTGGAGGCATAGGACTTTTCCCAGCTGTAAATATAACATCTTGCTTGTCTTACTGTAACGGCTACAGAAGGCTATTCAGCATTTCCTATTGCAATATACTAAATTCTTGCCCTTTTGTTCTTTCAAAATCTAGGATATGCGTGGGTTTTTCCCCAAGTTACGCAGATTTGTTTGGTTTTGAATTGCAAGTATTTCTACTGGGGACATTGGATGGCATTTATCTCTGTCTGTGTAACTTTTTCCTTCACACATATTGCACGTTTCCTCTGTGTATTGCCCATACCTAACACTAATCAACTGATTTTTAGAGTGGTGTAAGACTGAAACAAAAAGTATGTGCAATAAATCTTTAAAGGTTAATATTGATTGGAGCAAACTATTTTAAAAGAGCTGAATCACAACAATTAATTAATTGAAACAATGAGCTTTCCTAAACACAGGTTCTAAAAACAAAGCAGTAGATCAATAGGGATCCTAAAATTCAAGTAACGCACTGAAACATCTAAATCACAATTATTTCTACACTGTGTGCTGAACATATTGGCAGTGTTTGCTGTTGAGGAGTAAAAGCCTGCCTCCAAAACCTGATGAGCATTTTGCCTCTGACATCAAAAGTGGTTGGGATTTTGCTCTTTTGTGGGTGTAGGAAATAAAAACCAAGAAGTTAATGACTTGTCTGTCCAGGGAATAGAGAATAAGACTTGGGACTATTCTCCGTCCTGGTGTCTGTCATAAAAATATTCCTTATTGTTTGAAAATTCCTTATTGTTTGAAAATTGCTGTCCTTCTACTATTGCATCTTATAAAAAAGAGATATTGCAGTCTGAGAATTCTGCATAAAGGACTATTTTGTAGTCTCCTCTAAGACCGCTGTGAAGAGACGCGTTGTATGAGGAGGAAAGGACTATTTCTGGGCAGTTTTGCCAGGCTGCAAGGGAGTCTAGAGAAATTCATAAATAACCATTATACCAGTTTTCTTTGGCTGTTCTGCACAGATGTTGCAGCAGTTCTTTCCCAGAAACCTCTCTGGACAATTTTTTCCAGAGACATGAGGCAGCTGTAGGTGGCCCTATTTACTGATACTGAAATCTGCAAATGGAAACAGGTTGTTTATGCTTTTTGTTTCTTTAAAAAAAAGGTGGAAAAAAGAAGCAGGGGTAGACAGCAGAAAATGGAAAAAAGCCATTGGGCATTGCTTGCTGTTCTTTAGACCGTTGCATGATGATAAGCAATATCCCCTGAAAGAACTTGAACAGGGGCTGAAATTGTTATTAACGATCAGTACAGGATATTTGAATGTTTAGCAATCGATGCTGAATATCAATTTTGTTCAAATTACACCAAGAATGTTTTTCTTCTTTTCATTCCCAAGATAAGTTGTACATCTTTTGTTATCCTGGCAATAAATAATTTTGCTGCACATTGGGTTGTAATTTCACAGTTGCTCCAATATAATTTATTTACTTTTTTAGATGGCACCTTTCCTGGGGATGTAATTGAGTCATTTGTTTTGAATAAGTGAAATTTATTTTCAGCCATGTCTCAGTAGAATATATGTATTCAGGGAGATAAGGACCTCTAGTGTAAAGCTTGCCATGTAAAAAAAAAAAATCATATTCAATCTCTATGCTCCTTTAGAATTCTTCTACCATGGTGCTGCAGTACAGTGTAAGCTGTAAGACATTATCTAGTTCTCTGTAAGGTATAGGTAAATGACATTAAATGAGCTCCATTTACCAAAGGAAAGTACCACCATGATAATCCTCCCTAATATGTAGAAATTCAGACTTAACTCCCGGTCAGATAAATTCACAGCAATATAATATTGGGGAGAATGATTTTTTAGAACTAGGTTGCAGACTGGTCTGTTAAAATAATATATTATACTAAAACAGTAAATGCCAAATGTCCATTAAGGTAGTTGAATATTCATATGTCTCAGTACTGCCAAAGGTGAAGGAAAAAAAATGAATGTAGAAGGACATCAAGAATCAGACAAAAAGACGAGCTAGGAATGCCATAGTGTGTGTTGCTTTAGTTATTGCAAACATTGGCCAACAAAGAGATAAAGAAAACCTCACAGAGTTATCTATGAGATCTTTTAAACTCTCGTGGAACTGCTTTAACAAATGCCTGTTCAATATTTGGCAAATGAAACATTTTTGTCAGGTATGAGCAGAAGTGATTCTGTTGAGATTATCACTGTAAAATAAATAAATTTTATTCTTCCCTCAACTGCTTTCATTTGCAGCATCTATTTACAGAAAAGAAACTACAGATTGAGATCTTCATCATTTAGGCCAGTCAGGTGCTATTTAGGGCTAGTTGCTTACACAGCCAGGGAATATAAACTTGTTGGTGCTCTAGATCTCCTAGTACTGGGCTGCTTCATGATGGATACCTAACCTGAAAATGTCCTTCTTAATAATGCCTATTTATGAAGGGTTAGCATCTGGGTATATTCCTGGCTTCCCAACAATCTTGAGCATAGAATCTGTCAGTACATAACTTCTGGGTTTTTTTTTGCTGTTTACTTGAATGAATATAGTCAGGAATTACAGAGGAGCTACAACTAACTAAAACCAATTATTTTCAGATATCCTAATTTTCTAGTCTCACATTTCAGATGTGGTTGATTAATACCTGTAGCTATGTAGCTGTAACTTTACTCTTTCACCTGAAATTAAGTCATAGCTACACACTTTCAGCTGCTGTAAACTAAGTTAGGTACAGTCAGGATTTTGTAGTGAATTAGGATATGCTGAGTAATACATCATTGATGGTTAAACTGTGCTGGAAGCAAATTATCATCTCTGAAAGTCTCCTGTGGCAACAAGGGTATCATGCTGACAATATAAACAGAGACCCTCACATCCCCCATGAGTGTGGTTTGGCTTAGTAGAGGTATATTTCAGTGACTGGAGTGGACTGAATTTTCCTATCTTTCTTATTTGTAGGCAGGTGGGGAGGTACCTCCCTACAATGGAGTCACTGCAAAACTACATCAGCAGTTAGATCTGGCTTTGAAAAACAAACTATCCGTTCTGAGGTAACTATGATGTTTGGTCCCATTTAAAATTGTTTAAAGCTTGTATTTTCCTTTGGGGAAAATGGGAAAATCCTCTCATTGTATTTTCACTTGAAAGATTGCACTTCCTTGTTGTGTATATGTTTGTACATGTGTTTTAATAGAAGTACTTTAATAGAAGTACAGGGAAATTGAAACTTATGGTTTCAGAAGGAAGTGTATCTTGCTGTACTGGCTCTAGGTAGTAAGGTTTTGGTAGCAGGGAGGTGGGAGCTGCAGGAGTGGCCTCTGAAGGAAGATATCAGGGTCTGCTCTGTGCTGGATACAGCTGGTTCCAGCCCTCTCTGTAATGGACCCACTGGAGAACACAGTTAGCCCATCAGCCGCAGTGGGCACTTCTGGGAAAACTTGTGTAAGACAGGTGAAGAGCAAATAGAAGATCTGAGGGTGGAGCTGAGATACAATTTGTGTGCTGAGAATTATCTTAGCATGGATGTACTGGCAGCTTGGGAGGGTAGAGGACAGTGAATGCCTGTTTGCCAAAAGTTTTTTAATTAAATCTATTTATCAATTATCAATAATATATCAGCTCTGCTCCTCTTAGATATTGTTGTATTTCTTTGGTGAGGACTTAACCTTGTACAGATTGTAAATAAAGCTAATTAGAGTGGTGGTTTGTTTGGTTTTTTTTTAATGCTTACCTTTCTACGAAGGAGAATTAACTCATTTACTACAGAAAGGCATATGGATGGTTCACACTTTTTTTTTTCTCTTTCCACAATATATTATCTTGCCTTCATCAGTATTTTGAGTAACATTTCTGTGGCACCTCTGCTTCAGCACCTTCCACATACACATAATAAACCAGTAAACAAAGTCACTATGAGACCACAGGGCAAGAAAACACCTTGGTAAGTACATATTTACTTTACAATTATGAGCTAACTATATGGAGATACTGAAGAATTTCATGCTAATTTTACTAAATTATCATATGATTACGCAGGTAAATTGACATCTGCAAAGTTGTCTGAATGCTAGGCAAGCCCAGCAGCAACATACTGTATAAATTCACATTTTAACAGCATGAAGCTCAGTCCCACAGGTCTGCTATTCAGTTATTGTTCCCAATCAAGCTGTCAGTATTATTGGGTGTGATTCAGGTGCTGATATGTACTAACATTGCTATATTGTCTCATTCTGAAAGCAAAAAAAATTAGTATATACCTAAATATGTAAAATAGGATTACCAATTCAAGTAATTGTATGCTAGGATACATCACCAATAAAACATTTAACTCCAGTTCCCATCCTCATTTTTACCTCCTTATTGACTTTTATTTGTCCCTTCTAGGTCCTATTACTTATCACTTTCCCTTTGTGAATTAAAGCTATATCATTTTACACACAATATCTTACTGTTATGAAAATTATGCATAACAGCTTTTATCTGTGAGATATTTAATCACAATATTTTGTACACAGCATAAGAACATTTGTGCTGAAGTCTCAGAGAACTTTAGAGACATAAACAGTGATTTCTAGCCTTTTTCCCTCACCAAACCAGGGGAATGAAAGACAAAACTTAAAAATTATACTGTCGGGCATTGGTCCTGCCTGAGGGTCCGTCAGCTGTGATTGTTCAGATGCACATGGAATTCAAAGGGGCCTTCTGCGAGAGCAATATGTAATACCATCAGATGAAGTAAACAAGCTTCCCACAGGGTTAAGGAAGACAATCATATCCATTATTCAAGCATTGTCCCAAAAGGCCACAGACTCCTCATTCTCCGTCCTTATTCCTTTCAGTGAAGACCCTCCTTGCCAGCTCGAGGCCATTGGGCTCAGTTCTTCAGTTTACTATTAAGGGGTGGCAACCCACGTACCTGAAGAGGGCCAGCCATATGTCTAGTGTTAAGAACTCAGTTTAAATAAACAATAGGCCTGCCCTGTGAGTGGGCCCTTTTCTGTGCGGGGGTGTTGATCTGCTGGAGGAGTAGGAAGACTCTGCAGAGGGATCTGGACAGGCTGGAACAATGGGCAGAGGCTAACTGTATGAGACTCATACAAGTTGTGTAAGGCAAAGTGTTGGGTCCTGCACTTGGGTCAGAACAACTCCTTGCAGTGCTCCAGACTTGGGTCAGAGTGGCTGGAGAGCAGACCAGCAGAAAAGGACCCCAGTGGTGCTGATTGACAGCAGGTGGAGCATGACCCAGCGGTGTGTCCAGGGGACCAAGAAGGACAACAGCATCCTGGTTTGTATCAAAAATAGTGTGGCCAGTAGGACCAGGGAAGTGATCGTCCCCCTGTACAAGGCACTGCTGAGGCTGCACTTCAAGCCTTTTTTCCGTTTTGGGCGCCTCAATACATGAAAAACATTGAGGTGCTGGAACGTGTCCAGAGAAGGGCAATGAAGCTGGTGAAGAGCCCAAGTCTGATGAGAAGTGGCTGAGGGAGCTGGGGTTGTTTAGGCTGGAGGAAAGGGAAACCTTATTGCTCTCTAAAACTACCTGACAGGAAGTTGTAGTGAGGTGGGTTTCAGCCTCTTCTCCCAGGTAATAAGTGATAAGTTGAGAGGAAGTGCCCTCAAGTTATGTCAGGGAAGGTTTAGTTAGACATTAGGAAAAATTTCTTCATGGAAACAGTGACCAAGCATTAGAACGGGCTGCCCAGGGAAGTGATGGCACTGCCGTCCTGGAAGTGTTCAGAAAATGTGTGGGTATGGCACCTGAGGACATGGTTTAGAGGTGAACATGGTGGTAGTACTAGGTGATGCTTGGTCTTGATTTTAGAGATCTTTTCCAACCGTAATGACCATGTGATTCTGGTGAAATACAGATGAGTGACAACTGCAAACCTTTTTCCTTCCCATGTACATTTTCAGTGGGCGTGTAGGCTGTTTCTTCTAACATCTAAATAAATCCTCTTTCATTATTGCACTGGGCAAACTGGAAATCAGTTCAAATGGCAGCTCTCAGACAGGACTGGCAGGGAGATAGTTTTGTCTTTCTTGGGGAAAATGGCTGTGTTGGTGTTTCAGTGTAACACATTCAGTAACTGCATGTGCAGAAGAAGGGTGAGAACTAAAGCTCTGTTGGGATGAGTGATGTCTGAAATCATTGACAAGTCTGTGAACAAAGGGCCTGCCAAATGGCGTTCTGGCATCAAGTCTGATACCCACTATTCTTTGTTGTTCCTTGTTTATGGTTCTTCTCTTTATGATATAGTAACTTTGTGATTGCCAATTTGATGCATCTGGTGTTCACTCAGGATAAAATTGTTTTTCCCAGACCTGTTAGTCTGGAGAACATTTTACCTGTACAGAATATCTCCTTTGCATGGCAATGCTTCAGATGATTGCAAGGGTTATATCAGAAAACAAGAAGGCTAAGGTAAGAAGGAGGGTTTGACCAGTGGAAGAACAGTGGTACAGTTTCCAGTGAATCTGGCCGAGAGCATCTGGTGGACCCAGCTGGACTACTGTGTTGGGCTCAGATGGAGTAGTTCAAACTTTGGCACAATCATCTGCAGTGTTTATTCAGTGTGATGTGTCATCAAAAAACCATAGTATGGTTTGGGTTGGAAGGGACCTTAAAGATCATCCAGTTCCAAACCCACTGTTGTGGACAGGGACACATTCCACTAGACCAAGTTGCAGGAGACATCCACAAATTCTCTGGGAAATCTACATTCCACTACAGACATTGTTAAACTGCAGAGTTTTCATACTGTACAGACATGACACACACGTTTAAAGTCACATCAGTCTTCAGGATCAATATGTAAACTGATCAGAAATTTGCAAAAGGGGGAGCAAAGGGGAGTGAACCACATTCCTGAAAAGAAAGTGCAATTTTTGCACAGTTGAAAAGGCAACCAGGTTTTTGTTTATTTTCATGATAATTTTGGATTCTGTAATAAAGCACAGCAGGTAGGTTGGTTCTGCACAGATTTCAAAAGAAAATGTTCATCTGCATGATAGAGTATATTTTTAAGCAATGGTGCTTTGTATAATGTGATTACTTTCATAAATAAAACTGCTAAATGTCTCTTTTAGAAGTCATTCAACTTTGAAAGAGGTTGAACAAGATATATTTGTCAATTAATAATACATTTGCAGAAGAGGATAGATAGCAAGAGGGCATATGTGTAAATTCCCACAAAACCTAAATAGTAATATTTAAAGGAACTTGCAAGATGAAATGAAACAATAGAGAATCTGTGCACCAATATCCTGATTTATCTCTGGAATTATTATGGCCTATTTGCTGACTCTTCAGAATAGTTCAATGATATTACATAGTTGCAGTAGGCAACTTGTTTGATGATGATTTCAGACATTTTCTGACATGGGGGCTGGATGTCATCTACAGTTCTAGTTCATCTGGACCTTGTCCTGCAACTTGTCTTCAGAACACTGAATCTCTTGCTGTGCTAAATTGGAAAAAGTTGGTATTTTAGTACAAGAGAAAGAACTGTTATTCCATGATATGTAAGTTGCTGGGTTTTTTTACTGCATATTAGTTAAATATCTTAGTACTTTACTCTTATCTTCAGCAAAGTATGCATGCAATAATTTAGGAAGCAGTTTTTAATTAATTTTAATTAGGAGGATCTGTACTGTATACTAAATGTGAAAAAAAAGCAAAAGATTGGAAAGGAGGAATTACCTCAAAGTGCAACATTCTGCTTTTAGTTCTACAGTTCACATGCATCACTTGAAAAAATAAAGACTGCCTTCTGTGCAAAACTTTTGTGTCAAATTTCATATATTTAATAAAATATATTTATAAAATTTAATGTATTTAATATAAAATGTAGAAATTAAAGATAACTACAGCTGTAAGTCCTACTCACATAGCTATCTATTTCCACTGCTGCCTTGTTCTGCATTGCAACTTGGGCACCCTATCCCAGCTGTCTGCTTTTCTTGCTCCCATACTGAATGCCTACTCTGCTCCCAGTGGGCTGTTGATTGCCTTTCCTTCCATTTCCTTTGTCCTTACAGTAATACCATGACTAACTTTATAATTTTTGCGTGCAATTTTCTTCAATAGCCACTGAATTGTGTCAGTATAAGTATTTTCACTGATCCTCTTGCCACCGTTGTTCTTTGCTTGTCCCCTAATTTACAGTTGTGCATTTTTGCCTTATGTTTTCCCAAATGCTGTGGTCTTTCTGCGGTGATTGCTTTTATGACTTGATATTTGGAACACTCCTCTGAATCTAATTTTACTCATCTGCACAGATTTCATCAGCTTTCATTGTTTCTCATGGTTCTTGTGTTCCATCTCCATTTTTCATTCCTTTTGTGAGATTTAGTCAGTAACAATGCTTAGGTGTCAAAGTTGTTTGACATTGAAGGTGCAGAGGTGTGTCCCTAGGATACTGCAGCTCTGTGACATATCTTTGAATGCCTCATTAATTAATTGGCTTGAGTAAATTAAAGCAGCCCTGCAGAGGGGAGATGAGTTGTCTGAAAAGTCACTCCCTATTTCCCGTTTTTCACCCAAAACTGTTTCCTTTGGGAAAGATGTGGAATGCCTAACTTTCTTTCTTCCTTTGCTGGTTGAGCAGCTGTGTATAGAATTGAAAAAGTCAGTGTTGAGTCTGGTGTCATTGTTTACAGCACAGTGAACAGAAGTCATTGCTCTCATCACCTGCCTCTGCAATGTGAAATTACACTTTTTAAAAATTCATCTGTCCAACCACAGTAGCCAATCTGTGGGTACTTGAAACCCCCTTCTATTAGTTTGTGATTGTCCTGGGTGTTTGACCACAGATTTTGGTGTTTGGCAGAAGATCTCCTTTCTCTTCTCTCCATCTTTTCACTGTTCTCTCCCTTTCCAAGTCTAAGTTTAGAAAGTTCCTACTATAAAGCATAAAAGGTTAAAGAAGACTGAGCATAGCATTAAGAACCAGATGACCCCTTTGAATTTAATATCTGTGAATTGAACATTAAATGTGTCAGTGAGAGACAAACTGGCAAGATGCCTTGCTTTTCACCTGAGTATTTTTCATGTGCATGTGAACCTACTTTTTGAAATGCTGCAGAAGAGTAGAGCAAACATATAGGAGGGTGAAGAGGTTCTGCCTACAGACACTAGCACCTTACAAGTGGTGCTAGGGCTTAGCCAGTCTTGGCCAAAGCCCCAGATGTTATTGGTAATATAATACAAGTGTAAAACAAAAAGAAGTCATGCCATTTTTGTTAAATGCTGTAAAACAAGGCAGTATCTAGGTGCCACCTCCTTTCTCCCTAATTGTGTTTCATTAGCGAACGTGTGAGTGAGGTTAATACCTTTGCTAATAGTGATCTCCCTCACGATGCACAGTGACTTTCAGAACTCTGAAACTGCAACAACTACTCAAGCTCATGCAGAGTGAACAGTGTCTTGCACCTGGCATATTATCCTGCCATGAGTACAACATCAGGCAGTTCAAAGAATGGGTAACAGGAGATGTCAGATCTGCTTTTAGGCAGCTCAACTGTGAAACATTGCACTAGTTATGTCCAACAGAGTAGAAACCCAGCTTGGTTTTATTGTTTCTTTTCAACAGAGCAAGTGTTATGTATCTAATTATTTCTTACCTCTTTGTTAAATTGTCTTTATTAACTAAACAAGCAGGTTTTCTGCATAGATAATAAGAATATAAATTAAACAAATACAAACAGTTTTAATTTGAGGAACTACAAAGCCAGTATTTCATCAAATGACAGAACTGTAATATTGAGGTTTGCAACATTGGAGCTGAACACACAGATTAACATGTTCCACTCTTGGCTGAAAAGATCTAGCCTCAATGTCTGGGGTAAAATTGTGCCATTGAATGTGACTCTTTGGACTTTCTGGGTTCTAGAAGATCAAAAGACAGCTGAAATGCAGAGTTAAAAATAAGTCTCATTTGTGGTCCTGCTTTTTGGAAACATCTGAGGCTGATGCTGGGCTGCAGTGGGATTTCACAGTGAGATACCCAAGAAATGTCCATCCCATCAAGTGTTCTAGTGCACTAAGCCGTATCGCCTGGCTACAGCTCTGTAGCCATGTTACTCTAGCACCAAAGCCAAGACAATCACTCTGAGGATATAATTAGCTGAAGTGCTAGTAGAGGTAGAGCTATACTGCTCCTGGCTCTGCAGTTACTGTGATTTTTCCCTCCTTTTGCTCTGTCTTCACTGCAATCAATAAACTTCCCTCTCCCCCCATTTTTTTTCTTTTTTTTTTTTTTTAAGTGAAGCTTTAGTGAGTACAGCTTTAGATTTGTGCCTTTAGGTGGAGCTCCATACTCATCTTCTGCTGAGGCAGACTGGTGTGAAAAAACAAGCAAACCAAAAAGGCAAACCTTAAAAGACCACTTCTAAGTACAATATCCAATTTGTAAAATTTTACAGAAGAACATGCTTAAAATTTTATAACAGAATGTTTCCAGTTTTCAAAATAATGAGAACTGATAGCAGTTTTATGGTTAAAAAAATCACATTGTTTGTTTTCTTTACTTGCTCAATCATCACTGTGGAAGCAATTTCTTCCTGTTTAGGCACCTTATTTAGCCTTATAAAATTTTAAATCTTAGTCAGGAAAAGGTAGTAAAAGCCCTTTTATTTTTCCTTCTTTTTAATGGCTGCTCTAATATGAATGTTTAAATACAAGGCTATGACTTGCTTCCTAATAAAAGGATGCATCAGAGGTCTGTTTTTGTCCATGGTTTTCTTCTGTGAAGCACACAGATGTAGCTGATGCCACAGCCTGGATTGGTCCTTTGCGTTATAATCCCCTATTTAGCAGAAAGTAATTTCAGAGTCCCCTCTGTCCCAGCGAGCACTGTGTGTGAACCTTCCTCAGGTTTAAAGGAGGGATTTGAATTCTGTCATGAGAAGAAAAGTGCAACCATGCTATAGAATGGCTACCCTTAGTCATTCTTGTAGTTAGCTTATTTCTTTCTCTGGGGACTAGGAGGGTTGGAGTGCTGTTGTGCTGAGACAACTGAATTTGGGTCATGATGTGGGAGTTTTCAGGTGATTTTTCACCAATGTGTGTTCCAGAACTTCACTGAATGACCTTGTTTGTTTGTTTTCTTACTGTTTAATCAGAGGAAATAAAAAGAAATCTCTGTTTCTAATGATTGTTACTGGAAGAACTGTTCTTGCCTTGTTAGCTTTTCAGTGACATAATTTTTTCCATTCAAATATCAAGATACAAATGCTGCAGTTAAAAGAAATCTCCTCTCCATTGTGACTTTTTCCATTCTTCTCCAGAAGAGTAATGGTGATTAGCTGTTAGTGTGCTTGGAAGAGTGGATGTGAGTAAATCACTGGTATTTGGAAGACACACTAACAGAACCCCCCAGGTACAGACTCAGCAGTATATGCTGAGTGCTCCTACTGTGCAGGGAGATGCATACTGGGCTCCTTTAATGTTCTGTTAATCTGCTTACATGTTATACTATAAACCAAAACAATTTATTCTGGGACAAATGATTTTTAAGAACAGGCAGTGGATGTGTTTTGAAGCACTCAGTTTGCATTTCGCAGTGTCTTCTATATAGTATGTTGATATTGTCCATTGACTGCATTATGCTATCAAAAATCTCAGAATCTGTTTTGTTTAATTCCTTACAGAAATACCCTTGCAGTATATGGGACTACACTTATATGGGTTGAGGGATTACTTGTGTGCCTGGAATAAAAATTTGTTGGAAAAAAAAGGAAAGATGGGTAAGATGTCAGATGATACACAAATATCCCACTACTCTCTCTAGCATTACAGTTTTACTGACAGTGGTTATTCCAGTTTTTGAACACCTGAAATAGAACCTAGAACCTTGTTTGCAAATAGCTCTTGCTGCTTAAATATTTAAGAGCACTAAGATAAGATTTCCTGAATTTCAGTGACATAAATGATAGTGTACTGAGGAAACATTAGATTCTTAGAATCAAGAATAAAAAACCCCTTGTTCTTCTGAAAATAGTGGCTAGCTTAATTTTGAGAAAAGGAGGGCAAATATGAGATAGTAAGAGTAGGTGGGAACAACTTTTGAGAACTAAAAAGTGACAGCTTGATAACATATCTGAAATGCAGTGTGATATTTGTTTTCACAGGTAAGCAGACTTGTTACTGACATGGTTTTGACGTGAAAGAATCTTTTTTTTTTTTTTTTACTTGATATGTATGTTAAATAAACAGAGTATTTTATGTTGAATTGACAAGGCAAGATCTTTCTATGATGTTTCTTTGATCAGGGCTGTAATTTTAGGGAAGATTTTGGTCGAAACCATTCTGGTACTGCTTTATAGACTAGGAGTAAGACTTGACATCTCAGCTCTGTTTTATTTACTTTACCCTTTCTTTCTTATGTTGTTTTTGTCTTTCCTGAGTTCTCTTTACCAAGCTTCACTTCAGAAGGAAATAAAAACAAGACTGCTTGTATTTCTAGGAGAAAATACAGTATATTACTTTTTGCTATCTCTGGACACGGGCTAGCTGATTCTACCTTCATTTTCCTCTAGTCTAAAGTTCAGACTGCAAAGGCTTGTGATGGATGTCATAAACACCCTGCCCTCTAGATAAAGATTCACCTGGTCTGTCCCCTCGCACTAAATTCTTAATTTTAGCTTGTATCTTACATTAAAGATATGGATATAAGGAATTTGTGACCTTTTTTAAAATCCTAGAAGCTGATTAGGTCTGTTCTAATCTGTTCATGTTTATTTGTAGCTTTCCAAAAGGGCTGGGACAGGCAAATAGATCATGCCAGTGTGTTTCATGCTGATAGTGCCTGGAAGCAAGTGAATGCTGTGGGTGCAAAGCTATGTCAAATCTGTCTTATGGGACTGATGGTCAACTACTAGAATGCCAATTTTACTCTTCCCCTGCAGAATGGATGTTTCTGAGGCACCTTGGGGAAATGGATGTATTGATATATGGATGACTTGTGGGAAAAGAACAGGAGCTGTAGAACTGACATAAAATCAAAAACAAAGAAAAAGGAGTGGGGAGATCCTGGAAAATGAGTATACAAATTAGATGGAGGAAAAAAGTTATGGAGATGTATTGAGAGCATATTGGACATATTCTTGCTCACAAATAAACATTCCTTTAGTTTCAGAGTATATGCTATCTTAGTTATAGGAATTTTCATACTGAATGTTTGTCTCCAAAAGCAGTTATAGACCCCAAGATTACACAGTATAGCCAGTTTCTCTTTTTCAATTACTTTCTTTTGACCAAATTCAACTGCTGGTGGTAGTCTGCAGACTTACTGTAAGAGTAAGCCTAAAGTGTGTGATTTTGGTCATACAGTATTGATCATGTTGTAGAAACAGAAATTGAAGGGCTTTTCTCTCTCTGTCTCTAATTACTGAGTGCTGTATTTTGTCAGTACTGCTTCTTGAGAAGGTGGGATTCTGTTATTGACTTGACAAGCCTTGAATTAAACCCTTAACTGTAGTTATTGTGGTTTGTGTCCATTTGTGTTGTGGTATAATTCCATGTATACATTCTTAATGTGCTTGGCCCATAGCAGTGTCATATTGAATAAAAATCAGAATGATAACAGCAAAACAACTAAGGATCTATTTCAAAGGCCATAGAAGTCACCCAAAAGAGTCCCATTCAGCACAGCTGCCCCACTGCATTATGCACCACCAAAAAAAACTAAAAGCGCCTTGATAAAATAATTTCCCATTTAGAAGTCCTTATTCTATGACACAATGTTTTGATTATGACAAAATCCTAGAAAAGGTAGTTCCTTTAAGAAATTTTATGAACTAGTCTTTAAAATTCTATGCGTTATTTGTTCTACATCTCTGAAGTTTATATGATCATTACCAGTATTGTGTTGTGGGGTCTAAACCCTGTGAAATTCTGTGAAATATTTCCATTTGTTATGTGCTTCATACAAGATCGAGTCATTTTTGCTATAGCTTCCTCTTAAAACTTGTAGCCATAGATCATTGTTTTCTAATGACAAAAATAATTAGTGGTAAGACATATTAATGACTGTGTTATCAGGTAATGATGTCTTCATTAATGTATGGCTCTAATCTCTGAAATAACTTTGTCAGTAGCTGCCCGTGAAAGGAATGCTTAGACAGGAGGGAATGCTTTGATGTACCCACTGTCCAAATTCATTAACTGCATAAAACTCAATCCTGTCTACTGGATGGTGAGGCTACATCTGAGGTCTTTAAAGGCCAGGCTTGAATTCCCTTGAATTCAGAGTGGAAATTCTCAGTGATATCTGTTTTGGTTTTGTATGTGCATGCATTTGTTGAATTCAAATGCCATACAGCTGATCAGTGAGAGTTATTCTGGTATCTAAGGATTATGGAGACTAATGTGCTAAAAGAAATCTTTGTTTGGATTTTGAATTGAATTTTGCATCAGTGCCTTTTTTCTGCTGTGGACTGAATCAGACTGTTATATCCTGGACCCTAGAGAAAAAGGAAATAATGAAATTTGTTTATGGATTCCAATCGGCTTGGAACAATTTCTTTTTTTCTTTTAATAAAATATATTTTTCCAGGATTATCATGGAGACTGGTATGAGAACTTGGAGGGATGCAGTGAAATGACTAATGCTGTCAATATAGTAGTAGCTTTGAGCAAGTTGATATTGTTTACAACCTTTTCAAATACACTGTATGTTAATTTTGCAGTTGACAGAGGGAAACAAAACAGGGAAATCCTTGTGTAATTAATTTTTCTGTTCTTTACTTAATAATTTTTATTTAGGACATTTATATGCTTATGTTCCTTTTCATATTTAACTTCCAGCTCTTGGACATTCTCCTGCAAACTCTAATTGTGTTTTATTTATTAAAATAAGAGTGAGTTTTTGTTTGCAGTTGCCTTTATAGCAGATATTTACAAAGCTGGAGCTATATGACAGAATTTCTATAACTTTTCTCTAGCTGTAAGTTCTTAAACTGAATAGGTTTCCAGTCTAAATACCTTTTTGATTGCAATGTGCAAAACATATTGGCTCCTAATAAGTTTATACTTTTTCAGAATTTCATTGGAGCTGTAAAATTCTAAAGAAATTATTTGATGTGATAACAATTTTTTTTTTTTAACTTCCTGATATTTTTTTTGTTAACCTACAGCCTCCCTGCTTTCTGTAAGAAAATGGTTAGATATTGAATTATTCTGTCCTTTCATCCTCTGTGCCTAAATGCTTCTCCTCCAAGGTCTGAAGAAAACCCAACCTGAAAGCCCAGCATCCAAGGCCAAAAAGTAGAAGCAGCTTGACAGGTAACAGATGTAGGTGTGAAGATTTGTTGTGTATTTTTTCCAAGCAGTAACGTCTGTCTTGGCTAGTTTCTCCATAGTTACGTGGAAAACCAGTGATCTGTCATTGTTTTTGTTCATGGAAGTGAATACTACCACTTACTCCTGTGAATTCTAGACTGTTGTTTTTCTTTTATATTGTCAAGTGAAGCATAACTCACTTTAAAAACTACTCTGTTATCTTTGATGTAAATCTGTTGCTGCTTTTACAAGATTGGAGTGTTCTAAGACTATTCACCTGTGGATACCTATAAAAATACTTATGGGTTTGCAAAAAATTATCACTAACCCTTGAAAATGTACTAGTATCCTGTTCAGAAATGTTGATTTATGAGTGGTTCTGAAAATATAAAACGTTTTTTTAGTAGAGATGATTATTGGTTTTGCTATCTGGCTGTAGTAGAACACCCAGTTTTCTGAAAAGTGGGGCAAGCTCTCTTTCGCAGCACCATCATCATTTCAGTACATCTCTAAAGACAAATAAAAAAGAGTGCTCTTATATCTCAGCAATCCTGTGTCTAATGATGATAAAGAAATAGAATCCTATGTTTTCTTTCCTGTACCTTGTAGAGGTGGTGTTTGCAGAGGTAGTCTTGGGGCCATTTCAGTTCTTTATACTTTGAAGTGTCACTTGTAGTTGACCAAGTAAACCCAGGAAATGGATACTTTTTTGACAGCTAAAATAATTCAGTGGGAGCGTAATGAAGGCTGGCAGCTACAGCAGTGTTATACTGGATTGGGAGATTTTTTTCCCCCGGATTTGTTAACTTCCCTTCCTCTAAAAATGAATGATACCTAAGCCACTGTGGACGTAGTGTGACCCACTGAGGCATTCCATTTTCAGACAAATATTAAGTGAGTCACACTGGTGTGAGAGACTGGAAAGAGTGATGTCTCGAGACATTTTGGGGTGCATGTGCACAGGGTGCATGTGCACAGGTCCATCCTTGCCGTGGCAAGGCAGTGCACTGCCCTGTACACCCCCACCCCTAGAGCCTGGATCCCAGCACGGCAGTGGCTGCCAGCTCCTGGCACATCAAAGGCAATGCTCCACACCTGCCTCTGGAGCCACTAACCCAGCTCCTGAGTGGCCAAATGACCAGAAGTCCTAACTGTGGGAAGGGCCCAGGAAGTCCAAGTGGTATGTAAGGCCAAACATGCAGCAAGCACAAGTCTTTACCTCCTCTTGGAATTTCTATCTGAACATTGCTGGAATCCAGGAGTTGGTAGCTATAAATGTGTTTTTCTATATATTTTCTGTCTTTCTTTCTTTCTCTTTCTCCATCTTCTAATTCCCTCTTCTAGGTATTTTTGATTAAAATTGAATGGGCTTAGAGTTTGCTAAGTTGAATGGACCAAGTTAATGCTTTGAGAAGTGTTTTATGTTGACAGAATGTTGCACTAAACCTTTTGCCAAAGTTCTTTGATTTTCCAAAGTTGCCAGTGAAGTATTTATTTGACCTCTTGAAAATATCTTGTCGGTCTTTCTACTGTGTGTCTCATTCAGAGTACATGAACAAGAGTAAGCCCTTTTAAAAACCTCATTGAGTAAGTGATTTTTTGGGGGTCCTTACAACTGGAATTTAGAAATTCCAGTTTCACAACTCTCTTCCTGGCCTCAAGTAGTGTGAGGATAAGTATTGGTTTTCTCTTTTAAAATCCACCCCCAAAATCCTCCATCTTGTGACTATATTCCATAAACCTAAATTCTACATTTCTACATATTTCACCCAGTGACATAACTTCTAATTACACAGCAGTAACCTCAGTGTTATCACACAATCGGGGAAGTCTTTGCCAGGGTCTAAGATCAAATGGAGTGTGCCTTTGAGGATCATTGCTTCTAAGAACTGAAAGATTGAAATTATCAGAATTCAGGGTTCCAACATCTAAGAATAACTAAAAGTGTATTATGGTGAAAGTGATTAAGACAGGTTTTAAGTAATGTCTATTCATGTGCTTGTGGAGGAGGTGAGAATAGGCATAAAGATGAGAGAGAGTAAATAAGACACGCAGTCTGGAAGAATAATTATACCAGATGTGTGTTTCAGTGAAGCACCTCTTGCACTTTCTGGGTTTCCTTAAAAAATATGGTTTTATAGGGTGAAAGTAGCTTGTTTCCAGTTTGTTCACTCTCATAAAGTTTAAATTGTGTAGTTCCTTGAAATAACTGAAGTTGGAGGTTGGGGTTTAATATCATGCAAAACTTGCTAAAGAAGATGTTTATTTGCATGTAGTCTTCTGAGAATCCTTTCATCAGTTTCATTATGTTCTAACTTATAAAAGAGATTTTTTTATGGTGTGTTGACTAATTCACAGTTGAGAGAGCTCTTTAAAATACAGTTTCCAGGATCATTAGATCATTTATGGACTGTAATTTCCTTCACTGAAATCAGTGGGAAAAATCATGCTGTTCTACACAACATTATCAATCCATTGGAACAGGCTTTTGGAACATAAAATGACTATGGTGTAAAACAACAGAAACAATCTGCATTACATATTCAGCACATGAATTGTTCTTCTTTTCCTGGAAACTGATAATTATTAATAAAAATAGAAGCGTGAATGAGGAAAAAATATTTTTTTTAAAAATGAGAAGAAAAACTCAGTGACTTAAAAGTGTAATGACACTGAATGATTTGCCACCAATTCCTGATCTATGCATAGATATTTTTTACACCTGTGTTTTGCATGTATTGTGTTTGACTGGCAAACAAAGAGCAGTTCTGTTATTCTTGTCCTTTGAAAGCTTTATACCTTTAGAGAGAAACAAAACACTTCATAAAACACCGCTGTGTGTTGTGCTATATATTTTTTTAAAGATCTTCCAAATGACAAAGATTGACCAAATGTTCCATGAAAGGATGTTTTTCTTTTAGAAAGCTTGTCACTTGTTATTTTATTAATAATTCTCAGGGTTTTGGGCAACACCTTGCTGTACCGTTGCACATGAACTTTGCAGTTCTCTGAAGACAACTGAATTTATTTTGACAAGGTATTATTCGCCAGAAGTAGGCAAATGCTCAGTGATACGTACATCTTTCTCATGCTTTATCATATCAAATTTCTTTTTTTTTAGGACCCAGGTGGAGGCTTGTATATAATTTCCCTCATAAGCATCTTGCTGAATAATGTTGACTTTTGCAAGAGCCAAATCTGCAGGTTTTCACCGGGTTACTCTTGCTTTTTTCTGAAAGTATAAATCCTGCAGAGTAACAGCTGAATACTACATGTTTTGTGTGTACAGTGTATTGAGGAAGAACTACTCCTCATAAAAGCCTGTCAACAAACTTTGTAGAAATAAAAATATTTGCACAGATGTTTTGGGCAAGGAAGCAGAAAGGATAGGATAGGAGTATACAGAGGCTAAATTGCTACATGGAAAATGCTAAACTATTGTGGGAGACTAATCCATCATTGTGATAGAGATGAGGCAGCTCTGTGCCCTCAGGTCCAAGCAAAAGCAAGGCTGAGAATGTGTTGCACACACACAAACATATGTAGACACTATGTACATGCATGTAATGCTCTTCACCTATATTTTAAAATGTGTTTTCTACCCTTAGACAGTGACTCCCTCAGACCAAAAGGTGCTCCAGAGAGCTGTCTCCTGTTCATCTTGGGTTTCACATCTGGGTTATGGGGCTGATGGCTCTCCTGGGACAGCCCTGGGGCAGGCTGGACACCCTGGAGAGGATATCCATTGGATTCCTGATTGTTTTTGTCCTTCTGTGCATATCTGGACTTGTGGAGATGGACCACTGATGAGCCTGGGAGGAGCCGAGACAGGGTATTTATTTTCCGTGTTGCTGCATCTGCCATTGTCTCTCTGTGCTACTCTGTCTGTTTACAGAGGAGTTTTTTGTCACATGACATAACACTAAGAGGTTCAGGAAACATTTTTTTTGCCACAGGTCACCAATACTCGTCTAGAACATACTTGACATAAGACTATCAATGGCAAATAAATTATGCAGTCTACTGCCAAATTATTTTCTGCTGTCACTATCGAGCTGGTATGAGCCTGTCTATTGTTAAGCTAAAAGTTGGGCATTGGTGTCGGCAGTTCGTTAACTAATGGAATAAAGAGACCTGACCTTCAGCTCATCTACTGGAAAGCCTACTTTTCCATAAGGGATATAATCCACAGGCTTTTGATCTCAGGGGAAATAATCCTATTGACCTATTGCACAATTGTTATGTGTATAAGCACCTTTGAAACTTGATTTTTCAAGCTGCCCCCCTGCTGGTGTTTGACTGATTGTTTAAATATGTGTTATAAACTTTTGTGGGTTTTGTGGGTTTTTTTGGTTTTTTTTTTCTTTTTGCCTGTGATAGGCTTGAGTGTGCTTTTTGCTTTTACGTCTTAATTCTATAGAGAATTTGGTGGCATTCTCAATTAAGGCAGTGTAGTTGGTGGACCTGTGGGTGAAGGTTGCCTAGTTTCTTTGGTCAGCTTGCATTTATTATCTCATGTCAAAGTACTCCATTCACCTTCGGATGCTCATGTTTCTTTTCTTTTTCTTGGCCTACTTGCTTTCCTTAGCTTGAGAGGTTCTTGGGAGTTTAGGCTGTTATAAGTTTGTGTAGCAAGACAAAAAAGTTGCTGGTATCTACTGTAAAAGGCTAGTTTAATATAAACAATAAAAATAATAATGAGACAAGTACCTTGCTACAAATGCCTTTATCTCTGACTATGGTTTATGTACACCATTACTGCATTTTTGTAGTCTTAGCATGTTTGTTGCCTGGATTGCTATATGTGCCTTTTAAAAATTATTTTTTATGCAAGGAAAGTGAGACAGGAAAGAGAGGTTCTATAAATGCATCTGTCTCCCTGTAATTTGATCACCAGGGTGTACCTTTTAAACAAGCTCACAATAGCAGTATAATTTCAGTTTTCCTCCCCTTTAAGCCAGAGAGTGCGAGCAACAACTGTCCTGCTATAAATGTTAGGTGTGCTTAATAATTTAAACATGAGCCAAAACTCTCTATCTAACATTTCTGGTTGATATAAGAAACAAGAGAGATGATAACATAAGCGGTTGTGCGTCTTCTATGCATGCACAGCACGTAATTTTTCCGTTGGTCTGTTGAGCGCAGACTCCTCTACTTCTAACTTAAGGCACATGAATGAAAAGAAAGTGACAAAAATTTTCCTTTAAAAGCTATTTGGAGGCACCATGACACTGCATAGATGACATCCTTCTGCCTGAGTGCCCGACATAATTGCCACTCTGCTGCTAAAGTGTCTGTAGGTATCCCTGGACCAGGCTAAATATTATTGTTTAGTTCCTATGGCTGAGCCGGTGTCTCTGCCTGGTTCACCCATTCCTATGAGTAAGATGGACAAATGTCGGAGTGAAGCTCCAGGATAAGTTGATAATGTACAGAAAATGGAAGTTAGTATTATTAATCTGACTTAACAGTCATAAATCAACAGTAGAAACATGACAATTTTGAGATTAGAAACTGTTGTAACAGCAGATATATACTTGCAGCTAATCCTTTAATGGACAACATGACAGGAAAACTACATAAAGGTTTTGTCTGTGTACAGCCTCTGTGCTTACCAAATTCCACATCCTACACTTCATAGCTATACCGCATGTAATACTCCAGTGCTGTTGTTGATCTACAGTGTAGGAAGTCACTGGAGATTTATCTTTATTTCCAGCCTGACATTTAAATATTCTTGGGTATCTTTTCAAGCCTTTTCTGGTGTCCAAATGCTCAAAACTGTTTATTTCAGTATGTATGTGCAACTATATGCTTGTATTTTTTGGTTCTGCTGACATTTTAGAAAACAGTATCTACTTTTCTTAGGGGAGGGGTTGTTGTGGTTTCTTTCCCTTACTGCTTTATACTAAAAGAGATTATTAATGCTTCATTAATCAACTGTTCAAAGTGTGATTGCTCTTGAACAGCTCTCAAAAGCTGGCTTTTTACCACTTACTTTCATTAGTGCTTAATTAACAGAGGAGATGAAAACTAAGATCTTCAGCCCACTCAAGAATGAGATATTGCTTTTCAGAGGAGGGATTCAGAAAAGGTCTGTGTTTTGCAAATGTGTTGCAAAAATGCTGTAAATTTAGACCAACATTTTCTGTACAGACTAGAAATATCCCTGCTTTGTGCCAAGAGGAAAAGTGGTAATATTGGGCCATCACCTTAAACTGTAATGTATAACTTTGCTGGATGCATAAGCACCAGTAAATGCCTGAGAAAACATGAGTAGGTTTGGAAGCAAGGATTACCCCATTAAAATATTCCCTCTGTGCCCACTCTTCTCAGCTACTATAGTAATCATCTACTTGATGTGGTGTGGTCTGCCTAATAAAATGATAGAAAAGGATGAAAATGATTGTGGTGCATAAGAAGCTTGGGAGTGAAACAGTTTCCTGAGCATCTGCTTTGTTGGTGCTGTTTGCTGGCAGGTAGCTCAAGAGAGCCAGGCTTTGCTTGACAAATGTAGTAGCCTCAAGTAACAGATACGGTATTATGGTTCCCCTTTCTGTGGGAAATCTGTGATTTTGTAAAAATTCTTGTAGAATCCATTCGCTGTTTCTTCTCAAGAGACTTGCTGCCTCTTTACAAATTCTTCAATCTGACTCACGGTGCTATGGGTCAGATGCTCTTTGTGACCTTCTGATGTGATTTTCTTTTCTGAAATTTTTATGATTTAAAGCTGCATAGCTGTTGGAAATGACTGACATGCACAAGGCAACCATATGTCATGGTTGCAAAAGAAACAATGTTTTTAAAGTCCCTGGAGGTCAGGTGACACAGCACACTTAGACTAGTCCTTTCTCACTCTAAATGACTTGAGCATATTTTTCTCTACTTAATTGATACTGGGAGGTTTTATGGGAAATTTAATCAGTCAGGCTTTGCCAGTTCTCAAAAACAACCCTATGGAACAATATTTATGTGATATTAAACCACTAGGAGTTACTGGAAAGGCTAATTAAAGCAGAGTTATTTGCTAGTTTAAAGCTATATTATATTTTTATATTTCATCCATGTCTGAGTATTTAAATATATGCATAGAGGAACATCAAAACAACAACTTATGTGTGTGTGCATATATTCTATATATTTCACTTGGACAGCGTATCATGAACCAGAATTAATTTGATCTGTGGATTTTTTTTTTTTTACCATAAAGGATGAAGTATGTGCACCCAACAGGTAATTAAGCAGGTACTGTTTGGCTTGTGTATCCTCAGTGCCAGAAATTGTTCGATATCAGCTAATAAAGGCTGGAGTATGGTTCATTACGTATTTTTGTTTCAAACCAACACTTTAAAATGCAAAATTAATTTTTACATAGTTCAGCAGTATTAATGATCTTATTACAGAATGGGAGTATTTACTTTGACAAAGATGATAAGGCGCTAATATAATTTACTGTGTTTAATATATGGCTTCAATCCTCAGAAATGTTTTTTTGTTATTTTACTGGATAGGAAGTTTTTAGTGACCTAGAGATGGAGCAATAGGAAGACCAATCTCTCCACTGTGGACAGGAGCAGAAACGGTGATGGATGGTCCAGCAAGATGCATTTGGCTTTCCAGGATAAATATGCCTATAACTGCCAAATAATTCCTTTCCTCGTGCTATAGATATATCATTCAGTAAACCATGTATTTCCATCAAACATTCTCATTTTGCAGCAGACTAAAAGGTTAGTGTTTGATGAAGAAAAGTGAACTTAAACATCCTTCTCATAATCAATAACAGAGTTGTAAAAATAATATAAATAAAAAGATGTCTGTAAAACATTTTTGTTTATGATTAGCTTTTTAAAAGAAAAAACCAAAAAGCTATATTGCTACAAGGGAATGCTCAGGTGAGTGTTGCTGTATGTATATATCTATAAATCTGAGAAGCTTGTGAATTCTTCACTGACCAGAAGAATGCAGTTTCTGATGGAAAACCTTATCTATTTTTGTATCAGGAATACAAAGATAAAGTAAAAGAGAAGTAATGACTCACCTGAAAATTATGGGATTTGTGTCTTTTTCTATCAGAATGCATGCTGATATCATGTTTTCTTGGAAGCATCATAAGGCAAGCACTGCATGTAGTAGTTATCCTTTTATTGAAGTAAAGCCTGTATGACTAATGTAAGCTAACTTGAAAACAGAATTGATATTGATATAGTCACCCTATTGTTTTCAGTGTTTTAAAAATGGCACAGCAAGTGTTTCTCAAATATTCACATTTGAAGTGGAGATACATGCTGCAGAAAATACAGAAAAAAACCCCAGACTTTATTAATCACAACACCTCAGATAGCAGTCTTGAATTGGTTGCTTTATCTAGCTTGAGTCTTTTCAGTGGCAGCATTACATGTCATGACTTTAGTTGAGAATTCATGAAATTTTTAACTTAATGAAGAAGAAACTCCAAAGATTATAGCTGGTGTTATGCCACACTTATTCCAGAGCTCGATGTCTTTCTGCTGACTTTGTCACAGCAGTAGTTTGTGACATTTACAGTAGACAGCTGTGCAGATCAGGTGTCTGCTAAAAGAAACACTTGCATTTTTACCCTAAATCTGTGCCAGGGTGTTAAAGAAAAACGCACGCCAAAAAATACTGATGCATGATTTTTTAGTGTCTTTTAGACTGGTATTTACATCAAGTCCTACAGCCTTGATCTCTGGAAAAACCCCCACATTCTCTCCATTTGAAAATGTGGACTGACCACGGCCGGCAGCTGAGCTCCTATACAGTAACGTGCTCACTCCCCCACAGCAGGATGGGCAAGCAGGAAAACTTGTGGTTTGAGATAAAGGCAGTTTAATAAATGAAGGGGAAAACCAAACAAACCAAATGATGCAAAGGCTGTCACTCACCACCTCCCACTGGCAGACTGATGCCCATCCCGTCTTTGAGCAATGACTATCTTGGGAAAACTGCCACCCGACAGTTTTATAGCTGAGCATGATGTTATGTGGTAGGGAATGTGTCTTTGGTCAATTTGAGTCAGCTCTTCTGCCTGTGTCACCTCACAACCTCTTGCCAATGTTACTCCTCCCATTTTGCTTCCACTTCAGCTGTGGTTGTGGGAGCCATCACTCTGGTGTGCCATGCAAAGGTGGGCAGTCCCTCTGCACCAGGTCTTCTCTTCTCCAATGATGGTTGGCATCAGAGGGCCTCAAAGCTCAGCAGATTGCAAGCCAGCTACTGGGACCCCCCTGTACTTGTAGGGCCTGGAACAGAAGGCAGCAAGGAGGCTTATGACATCAGGAGGCCACTGTGATAACCCCTTCCAGACAGTGAAAGGATTTGTTTTTTGTTCCCTTGTTTTTTGTACAGTGCTGTGACAGTGTGTACAGCCTGCATGTCACAAAGCCCACACATCAGGGACTGCGGCACCATCAGACTGCTGCAGGTGACAGGGGAGATGGTCACCTAAAAGCATTCTAGTCCCCCTTGGCTGAAACCATTCTGTGGTGACAGGCCCTTCTGCATAAGGAGAGAGCCCTCCACAACCATCCTGGCTGCCAGGTCCCTTGCAGTCTGACTTTCCTAGGGCTGTGCAGTTATATGGCTTTCCTTCCCATCTTCCATACCAGCCCCTGCCTCTATTGTCTCCTGCCATCTCTCTCCACAGCCCTTGATTTGCTCTTGTTCCACTCTCTAGTTTTAAGGGCAAACCTTCTCACCACTCTTTCCGGTTTCTTGCTTCTTTTCTGCACTCCAGAAACCAAAACTTCTGGGTGTGTTTGAAGAACAGCAAACAACTTCTGAATTGGAGCCTGCAAGCAGGTTTCCAGGGAGGAGCAGAGCTCCTGCTCTTCCAGGACTTTGGGTACACAGAAGTTGGGGAAAGATGAGAGAAACAGCATTATTTTTCTATCAGTACCTTCTTGAGGGAGAGTAAGAACAAGGAATTAGAAAAGTGAGAATGAGATCAGTTGACAAATACGTAGAGACATTTATTATTAAAGGTTTATCTTTGCTTAATTAGGAGGTCTTTTCAGGATCAGGTTCCGTTCTTGAAGTAGCCAAGACTTTCCTCCCTGTTTGATACTGGGTGTTTGGCAGCATTCTTTTTCAGGATTATAGTAGTATTTTTTTTCTAGTTTAGTTGATAAGCTGTACCACTTCCCTTCCTTTCTTCATTCCTTTATGTTCAGTCTGGTGATACCTATATATGAATAAAGATTCATATATAAATCAAATATGAATGTGTAATAAATCAAAAAGATAAACCAACCCTTAAAACTTAATGGTGTGTTATTTTGGTACATAACCTGAGAGATCTGGGAGACTTGGTCAACAAAAAGAGGTTGAAGACAATGTCATAATGCATACCAAGGAAAACAAAAAGAAAGACATACTACCTCAAATGCTTTTTAAATGTATAGTATACCTTATGCATATGCACATATAATTAATATTCTTGGTGTGCCTTTATTATACATGTAGTCATTTTAAATTTTAAGCAGCTGAAGTGAGTTCTCAGTGTTTAAATTTCACAGTTTTCTGTGCTGGCAAGAAATATTTCCTGTTTTCTGTTCTCTTATTTATCTAAAGAAATATGCATATGCTGGAATGTTTTGTTGGAACTCGTGGTGAAGTGGATTTGGCCTCAAAAGGCAAGTACTCAAGTCTTTTCATTGCATGGTTTCTGTGAGTTCCCTATTTCTGGTTAGCATTTCCACATTTAAGGAAAACAAACAAACAAAAAACTCTCACATGAAAACAAACCCTTTTAATTTTAAAATATTCAGTAAACAGGAAAGAGGCATAGTTTTGCAGAAATGTAAATAGTCATATTACTGAACTTCTTTAACTTGTTCAGTTGCAACTTCAACATGAAGTTACAAATATGGACTAACATACACTTCTGAAAAACAATTTCTTTATGTTAATCTTTTATCTTCCAGTGTTTTTTTAAAATCATAACCTTGTTCCAGATTTGTTGAATGACGCTGAAGTAGTCCATCACAAAATAAAGCACAGAACAGATAGAATGGCAAACCCATTTCATCCTGATTTATAGTATTGGTCTTCTTACATTGCAAATTCATGAAGAACTTGAAGGAAAATTCTCACTTCTTCTGCATAGCTTGCAAAGTCTTCTCTAGTATAATGAGGCAAAATCTGTGTACTTTCATTTAAACTTGCCTCTTTTTGTCCAGTGAATTTAAGGAAATTTGCATAATTTAGATACTTCCTGTACTTTCCAATATCATCAGTTTGCTGTGATGCTTCTTCTATCAGATCCTTTAAAGCCTCCTATCTAGGAGTTATAAAACTATATTAAAACCCCCAAACTATATAAAATATTTATCCAATGCAGTCATATCCATTTTTCTAAGGTTTTTTTATGATTACTTTTCCTTCCTCCTTTTTTTTTAAAAGTAGTGACTGAAATGTCTGTCTTCTCTTCTTGGAAGAAGCAGCTTTTTTTGGCATATTGTAATAAGAGAGAACAAAAGTTTCAGCAAAATTTTGAGAGAAAACTGCTGGATTTTCTAGGAGGTCTTCTCTCCACTGGCTTTGTTAAGTGAGACATGTAGACAGCTCTTTGATAAAGAACCAATTTCCATTGCCCCTGCGAATTTGTTTTCCAAAATGCCTCGTGTGTCTTGTTTCTAAGTTTCTGTATGACTTGCTGTTTTGAAGTATTTGGGTTTGAAGACTTCAAATTCAAATACTTTTAATCATAACATGTGGACTAGAGAGGACTTTTTCTACTCATGATGACATCATGAAGAGAAATTGTTGCGTTGAGTTTTAACAGCAAGTCCTTAGTGGAGGATAACTAGACCAAAGAAATACAATCAAGAGAATCTCAGAGCGAGGAGTGAAAAGCAGTTTCCTTAATACAGAAGTCATTGCATATGTAGCAGTAAATTCTCTGGCAACAAAAACCAAAAACCATTATTTGACTTGTGATTAATTCTAGCATGATTTGTTTGCCTATGTTTTTTGTTTCAGAAGAAGAATTTTGTTCCCACAAATAGTAGTAGTTTTCTTTTTTTGAGGAAGGGCTACAATATTCAGTCCACTTGGATTGATAAGCTCATGTTATTTGCCATGCTTGTTGTTGCCTGGCAGTAATGTAGTCTTTGGTGTTCCTAATAAAGATGGCAATGCAAAATCAGTGTGCAGCATTGCTGTCAGAACTGTTTATTAAGTTGCAGAGACTTTTTGCCTTCCTTTGCTAGCCATGTATCTCTGCTCTTGGGTTTGTTTTTTACTTTGGCATCAAAAAGGGCAAACAACTGGTTGTTTCTTTGATTGAAACTGCCAAAGAAACCCCTTAAGGCTGTACACTGAAACACCTGTATTCCTGCCACCTGTTTCACTATTCCAGCAATGCCAGAACATATGGTTTCATTCAACTTCAGAGTTGCATTTCTTTGGTATTTTTCAAGGCTATGCCTTAATTTTTGCAACTGAGGCTCATCAACAGGAGCAGCCTCCTTATCCATGCCATCTTTCCATCTGATCGCTGGAAGGTTTGGGGCTTTGTTTTTTTTAATTTTGCGAGTTCAAATTTTCTATGTGTGAACATGCAAAGTGAAGTGTGCCAGTTACAAAACATCACTCAAGTAATAGAAATCTCTTAAATCAAGGAGGCTTTGACTTGCTTGTTTTTGACAACATAAAGACAATAGGAGCTCTGTGTTTTTAATGAGAAAATTCATTAAGGCTTTCTAAATCCTAACTGTGACATCTGTGTTCTATATCCATATCTGTTTCTAAATTAGTGAAGTCAGTGTTTAACTGGAAGGTATAAAAGCACTAACATGTCTCTCTCTTGTTGGAATTGCTCTGCTTTTCTGAAGATATAGGAATGTTTAATAGGCCATGTACTGGAACATTTCATCCACTCACACTGCATTTTGTACACTATGCCCCTCATTCTGTTGTGATGTCAGTGGATAATCCTAAACATGATCTCTTTCCTGTTTATTTTATTCTCCCTGAAGAGTGCTTTGCTTCAGCGTAAGATCTCCTGTGACTCATTTCCATCAGATTACATCCTGTCACTTAAATAAAAAGTGATTTCTCTTTAGTGAGACTTTAATAACATGGTCTGGTTACAAACAGAACTTATTTGAAGAAAATATTTTTAGCTGTGTTTTCCATGAGAGTTGCAAACACATCCTCATTTACTTTCTCACAAAACAATTATAGCATCAGCTTAGCAGGCAATTAGCAGTAACTTGTATTTTGTTGTATATTTTTTCACTAGGGGAGTGTTGGTGGCTGAAAATTATTATATTCCTGTTGGTAAGGAATCTGATGCATGGGTAGTTTTGTCCTATATTTCCTTTCCTCCATAAAGCTTAATTTCAAGCAGATGTTCTATGCCTTCAGAGTGGTATTGTATAATTTTAAGCGTGTGGTAGATGTTATGTGTGGTTTTTTGGCTATGATCAACACAGGTGTCATGGGATGTGTTGCTCTCAATATCTGTAGGCAGTATTTTACTGTTGATGGTATTTAGCTTGTCCATGCAGAGTGAACCAGCAGGCTTTGCAGGGTAAGAATAGAGCTATTAACACTGCCATTGCTGCTTCTGGCAGTTTTGTTAATCCACACTCTGGTTTCCACTGACTCTTCCTACAAATTCCTGAGAATGAAGGTTTTCAGCTTTGTTGCAATGCACTGTTTTTTTTGCTTCCTCAAATGTAGTGTATTTTGGGCTTGGTTTTGTCTGAATCAAAATGGATGCAAACTTGAGAAACAAAGGGAAACAATTGTCAAGATCTATGTTTTGGTTCAGAGGTAAACCAAAATGCAAATTTACTTTTTTGCTCTTAGTCATATATGTTTCCAAAATAGTAAGAAAAATATGCTTGATTTCTTCCTTTCCTTTTTACAACCTATAATTTGAGATTTATATGCTTCTTTACTAGCACCAGAAGATTTTCATCACAAAAATGATAGCTTTGGTAGGAGGTACACTGTGAAGTGGGAATCGACTTCCATAAAATGCCACAGGGCTCTGAATTGATACCTTTGGTGAAAATGTAAGAACTGTGTCCTGAGGGTTATATCGTCCTCATGCTCACACTGTAAGTGTTCATTTGGTTTGAACTGAATATAGGATGAGTGATTGGGTAAAGTTTTTTTCTTTCTTGTATCACTCTGACTCCTGAAAAGATTTTCGGAAGTATTCAACCTGCTGACATATCCTTGAAAAAGTTGAAATATTTTATCTAGGAAATGTCAAAAATGAAGCATTTTGACTTTTCAGAGTGAAATGCTTGATTTTGAAAATGTTGCTGTAAAATGTGCCAATATTATCAAGTTCCCTCTTTCATTAAGGCTAAGCTACTTTGCCCAATTTGACCTGCATATGTGATTAGTTTTTCTCTGAGACAGGGCATCTGATTAATTTTCTATTCTCTGATGTGTTCTTTGAGCTCTAAAGAAAAAATCTGGGGTTTTTTTCTACTTCTTTTTTTTTATTATATGACATGTATAATTTAGTCTCCCTTCTTTTCACAATTAAGGACTACTGTCAATTGTAGCCTATATTTATGCATCTATAATATATGGAAGTAGTCTGCTGTTTTGAACTGCTTTGAACTGATCATGTTAACTTGAACATGTTAAAATGTTTCCCTCCAAGTAATTAAACTTAATATGTTTTTTGTTCTTAAAAAAAAAAAAAGGCAAAACAAAACCAACTTGCTTTCCCTATATTGTATTATATTCTATCTATAGCTTCCCTTTTAACATGAAAAATTAAATCTGTTAAATAGAGCAAAGTATGATGAATTTGATAATACCAGTTCTGTTTTTATTAGAGGAAGAACAGGGGTGGCTTCTAAAGACTGATGAAAGCAAGGAAAGAGGGAAATTTTTCTGCTAGAAAATATATCACTCTGATCAAAGAAGGTATAATATTTAAATAACACTTATTCAGGTAGACTCCCTCAGTGTCTTCACAGACAGGTGTTGAATGTTAAATGAAGAAGGAACAATTAAAAGTTTTTCGGGATGTTGCATGAAGTACAGCAGCGGTAATTCTACCACAGCTCCCTCAGCCAGTCCTCATAGGAGATGTGTTCCATCCCTCTCATCGACTTGGTGTCCTTCCTCTGGACTTGCTCCAACAGGTCAATGCCTTTCCTTTTGTCCCCAGAGCTGGATGCAGCACTCCAGGTGGGATCTCAGGAGAGCGGAGCAGAGGGACAGAACCCCTGCCCCACCCTGCTGCCCACGCTGCTTTGGATGCAGCCCAGGACATGTTTGGCTTTCTGAGCTGTCAGTGCACACTACCAGGTCAGGTTGAGCTTCTCATTCACCAACACTCCCAAGTCCTTCTCCTCAGGGCTATTCTCAATCCATTCTTTGCCCAGCCTGTACGTGTACTTTGGACTGCCCCAGCCCAGGTTCAGGACCTTGCATTTGGCTTTGGTGACCTTCAAGTTTCATGTGAAGCCACCTCTGAGGCCTGAGGTGTTACATATTAGAAATCAGTGTGGCAGATACATCTGTCTCTCTCCTTGCTAACTGCTTCATCATTACCAAAGAATTCTTTTTCTCCTTAGATATGAATACTCTCTACTGAATGCTTCACCTGTTGGAAAGGTGAGAGATTAACAGGCCATTCATGATGCTTTTCCCTGTTGAGCTGTATTGTACAGCAGAATCAGTTCATTTTGTCAAACTTTAGAATTTTTTATAGAATCTGAACACTTTCAAAAAATACATTTGACCACTTTAGCTTTTAGTAAGCTATATACATGATTATATAAGCTGAGAAAAAGCATAACTTTGAAGGTTGTTTTTTTTTAAACCAGGAAGTAATGAAGTGATTGTAAATATCACTATACTATTGGAACAGCTTGAGAAATTTTGGTTGTCTTTCCTTTTTCTTCACTTTAAATTGGTAATTTAATTGTGAAGTTTGCTGTTCATCTTAGTATAGAAGTACATCTTAGTTTATAAGTAAGATTTGCCAGTTAGTACTGTGTGCTTTAATTGTAAGAGTATGAAACACTGTAGAGAAACACTCCTAAATTAAGTTGTTAAGCCTTTTAAACATACTATACATGGCAATACAAAAGACAGGTGGTCATTACCAGAACGGGAAAATTTGTGTCCAAATATTATATTGCACATACTGCTTTTACTGCAATTAATGTTGTACTAGAATGGATGCTTTATGTATTTTACTTGAAACAAAAAATTCACACTTTAATCTTACTTGTAAATGCTGCAAAGTCCAAGCATTTGGTGAGTTTGACTCAGATCTCCTATATTTATATTTTATTTATGGTGTAAACATAAAGCAGTCACTAGTCAATTTTTTAATCATAATTAGTGAAGTCATGCTTGTCCTTTCATTTGCCTTTGAAGGAAATGGGGGTATAAAAATGAAGGGAATTTGATGTGACATGCATCTTTCATTGATTAGCTTGAAAGAAAGATTGTTATTGTGGTATGGCAGAAGTAATTTCACTTGCAAATATAGATTCAACATGTCTTTTAAGTATAATTTTTGTGGTTGCTCCTTGGGTAGAATGTAACCCCAGTTACACTCTCAGTGCAGTTTAACAAGATTGTGTGGTACAACTGACTGTAGAATTATCTACCTAATGCAAATCCTGTGGAAGAGATTTGGATTTCAGTAACCTTCAATTGTGTCCTCAGAACACCAACTTGACATAGGGTGGAAAGCAAGATGTTTTCATGTTACTTGCACAGTTCTGCAGAGGTCAGTGCAAAATTAATTGCTGCAAGATCAAGAGATCATCATCATCATGCAGGCCACGTTTCCTTTGAGAAAAGATTTGTTTATCTTACAGGATAATTTAAATTTTTTTTCCTCCATTTTTATGGTGGGTGTTACTGCTTATTTCTAACCTCAAACCTCTCTGATGACAGAAATATCTTTTCCAGTTAAAAACAGCTCTAGGGTAAGGTAAGGAAGGAAGCAGACATCTTGTAAACATCAAGGCTTTTATATGAAATAATCATGGATGCTGCTGATTTTTTTCTTCCTTGTGAAAAGAAGGTCAATGACATTTCTACATCAAGTGCTATAGTGGTCAGAGAGACAGGCTGTTGAAAAGAAGAATTAGTTCCTATTGACAGAGGTCCCAGCTGATGAGAGGAAGGTGTAAGAAGTACCCTCCTAGCTCAGAGTGGAGGTCTGTCAGTCCTCATACTCCATCTCCAGTGGTGACCCTGGGACATGCGGGTTAGGGAAGGCTTTGTGTAGTCGTACACGTTCTCTGGTCCTTTGTCCTTGTACCTTTCCAGGATCTACAGCTTTGTCAGACACATGAGAGGGTGCATCCTTGCCCAGTCCTTTTAGTACCTGCCCTGCAGAGTTCCTGAATTTGGCTAATCTGTCATGAAGCCTTCTAATACCGTCTGCCTTCGCAGCCTCCTGTGGCAGCAAAGTCTGTCTCTGCTTGCTGTCCAAAGAAACACTTTTATCTGCTTTGGGCTATCTCTCTCCCACTGCTTTTATCAAGTGGCCACCTCATTCTTGTGCTGCAGGATTTGCTGAATCGCAGTTTATCTATCACATTTGTGACTTTATAAACTGCAGTCCTACTTTCCCTCATGCTGCTTCTCTCCAAAATTGGGGGTCTCAGGTGGTGGTTTTTTTCTTTCAGTCCCTGAGCTCCAGCTACCTGTACTCTGTTTGTGAACATAGTGTGTGTAGGAGGAGTCCAACCTTGTGGTGTCGGACACCCTTGGGGTTACAGGACTGCTGGTACTGAGTTTCCAATATGATTTCTGTGGTGCTACCAAAGTCTGCTACCTCTTAGATCAGCAAAATGATAATGTTGTTTTCCACCTCTCTAGAAGTTTTCATATGAAAATTTGAAATGTTTATATACATATTAATGAGCTGCACTTTAAATGAGGGTTGCAGTAAGAAAGAAAAAGAAACACAGTATGTTTCTAAGTAGAAACTCCTAAAATATACTGTACATTAAATGATATTTCGCACTGCCTCATTCTTTTTATATAAACTATTAAATCTGATTTTATTACATTATAGGTTAAAATTGCTTCAATCAAGACATTGCTTGGGATGCTTTGAGATTTGGGGGTTTTTTTTAACCATGATTTTTTGATTATACTCTTAAAATCTGCAGAGAAAAAGTGATTACAATATTATGTTCTGCATATGTCCCCCAAGTACACAGAGTTTTTACCACTTGTTAAAATAGAAAGTGATGACAATATTACGACAGAGCATATATATAACCTCTATATAACCCATTTAATAGAAAATGATACTCAGTAAATGGAATTTAGGTCAGAGACCATACTGATTCCTGTATTCTAAGTATTTTTAGGATTTCTATTAGGAATAGGATATTATCCATGTCGTGGTTCTTGAGGTACAATAACTAAATTTTCCAGCTGACCACCCAAATGCTTTGACAATTTCTTCTTGAAACTTGACTAAATTCTTGTGTCAAATTCAGGACTTATCCACATTTAAACATAATCCTCAAATTTAGTTGAAGTTCATCTTAAAAATATTTTTACTGTATAATAATAATAATAATAATAATAATGGAGTATCTATCCTAGAATTATTCTTATTATCCAGTGTCATGACATTACAAAAGAGGTTATAGGAAAAAGAAAGACACTCTCTGATCACAGTGTTACAACAAACTAACCTCTGAATTCAGTTTTTGAGAGAATAGGTTTCTCTAACTCCAGGAATGTTCACAGTTGAGGATGGGAAATATATTGTGGTTTTGGTTTTTTTCTCTTAGCATGACAGAGCCAACAGGAATAGGCTAAAAGGAGGGACACAAAGACACCACCGTAGTACTGCAATTCAAAATAAACCTGATAATAAAATTACTTTCTGCTATTGAGAGAACATACCACATGACATTGCAGATACCTTTTCTTATGTACGGTTTTGGAAGACATTCATATTCTATGATTCTAGATATTCTATAGTTCTAAGTCTTAATGTGGCATTCACCCTTTCAAGTGTGCTCTTAAATTTCTGGTGACTAGCCCGTTTTCAGCTGGCTCTGCGGACATGTGGAACCATGCATGCATCTGCATTGTGCAACTGCTCATTAAACAGAAAGCAAAGGTTATTTCAAGAAGAAATAACTGTTCCTTAGGATGCAGCTTTGATTTCATGTCATTATGTTATCCACAGATGCTGCAGGTTTCCCTGTCTCTCCTTGTTTGATGACTGCTGACACACTGCAATTTTATTAATTGATCTTCTCTACTGCTTTGTTCTTGCTAGCTTATTTCTTTATCCACTTCCGGAAAAGTCTTTGCACGTGTGATTTCAGACTCTGGACTGCACTAAATACAAATCACTTGTCTGCACTTTGGTTTATGAGAAAACACTTGTTTGTTCCAAGAAGAATTTTCTGCTTAAATATAGGTATTGAAGAGATGACTCTCACAAATTTTCAGGGACACCATTTGGGCTTGAGGGAGAGGAGGGATGGAGTAGGGTAGAAAGAAGTCAACTAAGTTTTAAAACACGTACTGCTTTTAAATTTCCCTACTGGATCAGTGCATTAGTTGGCATGTCACACCACATTTTCTGAGCTTCTTTGTGTTATGTCACACAACGTGACAGAGATAATCTTTGTGACAAATCACAGAAGCCAGTGTGTCAGTGGGGAAATAGGAAACTGACAGTTTTCTGAACAGTCCCATAAAAACACTCAATAGATTCATGTAAAAAGAAGCTTTTTAGAAATTTAGAATTTAGAAATTTTCTTGCTGGAAGCCTTTTCTTCAAACAGACTTAAGAGTATGAATTTAAAAACATTAAGAAAATAAATGAAAAAAACTGATGTGGGAGGGGCTCTGCATGATGCATGGGAAAAGCCTAGACTGGAAAGGGAAAAGGGGATCCAGCCCTAGTTTTCCCTTCTGCTCCCACGGCATAGTTGTCTGAGCTTTTCATTCCTTGCTCCTGCCCTGCAGTTTTACAGTCTTAAAGCTTCCCACTGGAAATTACCCTGACTCCTGTCTAGCTCGGGAGCAGCTTTTGTATGAGGAGAGCCAGGGAGCATTTTGCCAGCTATACTAAAATAAATATCTGATGCTTGCCCTGAAACAGAGGCAGACTGAATCAGTAGATCCCCTCTCCCACCCCTAAATCTCCTTCTGTCTTTGCACTAAATAGTAATGAAATGTTTAGGCTTTCTTTCCTGGTAAAATGCTGATGTTGTTTGTGTATTTGTACTCATTATTTGTATTCATTCATGGTTTGCAGTTTCTGTTTCAAAGACTCACCTTTTGCCTCCTGAGGTCTTTATTTAGAAAGTATCTCTATAACAGGGAGAAAAAGTGGTTTTGACAAAATGTCTTTGGTTCTTGGGTGGCACAGCCCTGCAGCTGTTATAAAAAGAGAAAGGTATTGGAGGTGAACTTTCACATTTTGAAAAACCTTTGCTGTATATTGTACCTGGTTTCTCTTTTGTCCTCTTCTTTTTGTTTGTTCTCTGTGTGTGCTGTACACTTACAAACTAACCAAAGGAACACATATCTCTGCTCAGTTTGTGCAAATCTAGCTACAGCATTCTCACCCAGATTACGTGGGCAGCCACAAATTTAGAAGTTTTGGGAGAACCTTTGTCCTGAAATATAAAGAAGAACTTACGGGTAAGTGGAATTGGTGGGTATTTACATATGTAACGGGCTCTTTTTAATATGTTCAGTGGTTCTTTCCAAACAATAGGAAACAAACAAATTCAGTACAGTTGGTGCTAAAATTATCTTATTACACACAAACGTAAGTTAGAACCACTGATATACCATTGCTGTCATTGGTTTCTTGTAATTTTAAAATTTAAAGGAAGTTGAGTGATTGATAAAGCCCTCAGGCTGCTTAAAAAATAAGTCATGTTTCTCTGCTACAATTACTTCTAACAGTTTCTGTTTTCCATGTTCCTGGACAGCTAAAGCAGTATTATTGCTTAGGGGGCTTTATGAACAATTTGAAAAACTTATCTGTGGGTGGCATATTCCCCCTTGTTTTCCATTATTTTTTAACATAAATTATAGATATTATAGTAGCTCCATCTCTCAGGGCTGTGATTTACATTCTCTAAAATAAAAATATTGCAGTAGTTTGGGGTGCTACGGCAGCAGTGATAGCAACCCTAGCCTTAGAAGTTATGATCCCCAGGTTAGCCAGCACTTCCATCTCTCTTATTAAGAAGGAATCCTCTCTGGCAGAGGGGTCATCTCTGGTAACCTGGAAGGAATATCTTAAACTCTTGCAGATATAGAGATTTATATTTATATATATTTATAGATATATATATAAAAAAATAGTGTCTGTGCAGAGTTCCGTTTACTTGTATGGGTAAGCAAAAGTTGTAGTCTGTTGCTGTAGTGAAAGTTGAGAGGATGAATAGCTGTAAGATGTTTGTTTTTGTAGAACTTCTGTGTCTGAATAATGTCTGTATCCTTATTCTGCACTTCGAGGAGGTGGGGGATGAGCGGGAGAGAGAAGTGCTTCAGGGTTCTTCTGGAACTCAGTAAGAAAGACCTGACGACAAATGGAGCAATAAAGTAGCTGATTTAATAAGATAGAATAAGAAGAGAGACACAAAAAGGCAAGTAAATCTTACATCCATTCAGGTGCTGGGAACTGCATTTTCATACAGCATCAGATGGATCCTGGATGGACTTTCCCATAGTCTGCTGCAGAGAACGTGTTCATGGGGAGCCTCCTCCTCTCTCAAATACCCTTGTGCATTCTTCGTGAACCTTCTTCAGAGAGACTGGATGTTATCTTTTAATAACAGTCTGCCACAAGGGCTGGCACAGGCCACCCTGACAGATTACCTTAGAGCAGCTACACATGCCAACATACAGTTTTCTCCCAGATACAAGAACAGGTAGAGCAGGCATTGCCTAGTCAAGACCCTGAAGTCTTCTGCAGAGTTCTTAGTACAATCCTCTAGTGGATTTTAGTTACTGGTTTTCAAAACAGTGTTTTTAGCTAGGGCCAGGTTGAACATGCATGGGGAGGAGAGGCTGGAACCCTAGAGAAAAGAAGAAAATTACATTTTTCCTGGATTCTTCATGAGTGGTCACTCATAAAAAGCTGTATTTATGTGTTTTGCCATATAGTTATATAATTTGCTTACTGTAGTAACTCTTGATGACTGCAAAGCAATCTCTGATGGAAACAGCTCAAGGATTTATCTTTGATCAGATAACTGCAAACAGTGAGTCAGAGATGTATTTCTCTATTCCCAAATTTGTTTTCTGTGATGATAGAATCAATTGCATTTACTCATGCTGATTCTGAAACAGGAAAATAATTTGTTGAATGACTCTTGCTGATGCCATCAATATTGAAGTGCTCCTACAAACTTTTAAAATAAGCTTCTGTTCTTTTAGGAAGATATTCCAGTCTGTAATGCAAACCCAATCAAATTGTGCACTTGTACAGAGGGGAAATGCAATAAAGTGTACGTGCAACATAGACTATATAAGAGTTCAATATATTTTGGGCCAGAAGGATAATTCAGTGTAATGTCCTGTAGATGACTAGTTGTTAAACTTTAGTTATCTCGGTTTTGAACCCAGCAACTTGACTTAAGTACATCCATCAGACTAGGGTCTGCTATTAACTGCCTTACTTCCATTAGCAATCCCATATACACCTTCTGTAAGAGGAAAAATTAGTGTCTGATATCACAATTTCCCTGTATTCCTGTCATTTGGTGTGTTCCTTATGTAAAATGGTTTCAGCAATGTATTATCCTCACTCCAAGACATCATGATCTTGGGTTTTGCTTGTTAGTATAAATTGCTCTCCATAAAAAGATTGCTTAGAGTTGATTATGTGTGATGCTTGCATTGGTAAAGAGAAGTTTATTTTTCTTCATTTTTGTTAGTTAATATTTATGAGCACCATAAGCCATTATACATGTCTGCAGCTATTACAGGAAGGCATGAAAGTCATGTCTTTCTTCCTGTGGTTCAGCAGGGATGTTTGAGGAGTCGCTTCTAGTACACAAGCTGTTTCTTGACCTCTTGTGTTTCCCTTTGGCAGCCCAAGTCTGTGCAATTCTGTGGACTTCAGCTGAACTAAGATTTTTTCCAAGCCAATTTCAAAGTCTGTGACAGCACCAGGCATTTGAAATTTATGTACTCACTTTCAGCAGTGGTGTTACATTCCCTCACTGTTAACCATCCTGTTAACCCCTCTTCCATGTAAACATTAGTTGACATTGTGCTTTGAAAACTTCTGGCTGTGCTCTATCAGCCAGATACATTGGGATATTTATGCTGCACTGTACAGAATTGTATTATCGTTCCAAGTGTGGAATGTCCATACAGTTCTATGACATGCTATTATAACTAACACTTTCCTGATTTGATTTTCATGACTTTTCTATGTGTTTTTGTAGAATCCTTGATACAAAAAATTTCTCCCCAAACTGAGATTTTGCATATTAATACCTATTTATTTTTAGTATTCATTGTCTTTCCTACTTCCATTTCACCACATTCATTTTCTTAGCCTTGCCATGTAACCTTAAATTGGATAGGTTTTACTACAGAGATACCCAATAGTAACATGATATACTGAATATTGGGTTGAATTCACCCTTTTTTCCTTCTTCCTGTGAAGTGGGTCAGTTTTTCTGGTGGTGATGTGACAGAAAAGCATTAATAAATATCTCCTGTTTTACTGAACACACAAATATTAAAAAATCAGTGTCCTTTTCTGTATTATGGGATTCCATGAAGGATTTGGTGAAGGATATTTGGCTGACATATCTATAAAAAAAGCAGTTAAAGCTTAACTAAAATCTTAATACAGTTCTGGGGTTTTGAGACAAGGACCAGTTGGTTGAAAAAAATCTCATAAAGGAAGTATGCATGTTTTCACTATTCAAAGTGCTTCTGTCAGTTCTTAGCATCTCTGTAGCCATCAGGAAGGGCAATTCAGCGTTTACATACACGGCATGTTGGTTGTATACTCTGTGGTATGTACTCCCGACCTTCAGAATGTCCCAGATGAGGTGCTGTTAAGATCTCACATATGTAAGTTTGAAATAGTAGTGTGCTTCAGATAAGAATGTACTGTTAGATATGAATCTTGTTTAGGAAGCATCTTCCTACAATTTATTGCTTTCCCTCCCTTTCTCTTGTCTTAAAGAAATCCTGGTTGATATAATTTCAGGGATACTTTTGCTGACTTTTACTTCTTTAAGGGTATTAAACCCACAGGATCTGACTGACTTAGCAGTTCATTCTGCATTTGGCTTGGTCTTTCTGCCTTCTGTTTAGAATTCTGTTCTTTTCAGGCAAGTATGCCACTTGCCAATTTGTGCTTTATTCCCCTTTTCACTTTGACAACTGTATTCAGTGAGATTTCTTGTTCACTCTCTTTTAAATGATCATAAATAATTGAACACGACCTTTAAATTTTTCTGATTTCCCCTAAAAAAAAATATGAGAAAAAAAATTTTGCTGGATTTATTTTGTTGTAACAAAGTTATATTTAAAGTCAAAATTGAAGAGATTTCTTCTCTGTTTGTTCACTTGCATACTTGTTTTCCAAACTGTACAAAAGTCTGACTTCTAAATATTGCATGACAGTTGAGGTTTAATATACCTGATTACACTTGTTTTTATGCATCTGCAATACTAAATGTTATGAAAACTTGGCACCTAGGAAATTCAGTGCAGGCCTGTTTTTCATCATGTTCAGTTAACATAAACATTTTATTACTAGAGATTTGAAAAGTTTCAGTAATAAAATATATTGGGAAATTTCAGTGTCTATGGACACGTATGTACCACAAATGTCAGCATAACCCACCGATTCTGGTTGGTTATGCCAAGTTGAATTCCTCTCATTAACACAGGAAATTTATTTCCATGTTTGCAGAGATACTGTGTTGCAGAGATATCAGCAAAATAACAGGAATGTCAGTGTCAGCTGGATGTCAGTGCTTTATAGCTTGGTGAAGACTGACATCAGAGCTGGCTGGAAAAATGGCACTGGTGTGACATATTTGAAGATTTTGAAACTTTTCAAGTCAACAATGGGAAAAACCCCCAAATTCTGTGTAGTTTTATGTAATAAGATTATACAAAATACTGGAATCTGAACCATTTCTTTCCCATACAGATATTTTACTCAAGTACTTTGAGCTTGAAAAGCTCTCCTACTGTAACTTAAACCTATTTTTGTCAGTTTTTCTGAAGCCTCCAGCACCTATACTGGAAAACTACTAATTAAGTGTAAGTTTTGATTTGTCTGTTGGAAACCATAATTGATCAGTGCAGCTTCAAAAGCTGGACAGATTAATGGTGTTCTATCTTTTATCCCAATGGCAAAGTGAGTTAGAGCAGTGTTGCAGTGATGGATGAGTCTATATGGATGACTGGCAGTTATGATGTTAAATTTTTTTTCCCTCTGCAGCTTTATTTAATACTTTTGTTTCTAAGCTTCTTTTTTTTTTTTTTTAAGCATCATGCCAAAGACTTTGGAGCCATTTTCTGAAACCATGCATTTTAAAGACTCTGACAGTCTAGGCATAAGGCACAACTCCTTGCACATGGCTGCCTTACTCTGACTGCCAGGTAATGACTTTATGCATGAAATCATGCTGTGCAGGTCTTATTTTTGAGATGTATACCTTTACAGGACATTTCTGTCACATCTTCAAACTGCAGGCAACAAGGACAATATAAAAGCAAGAGAACCATCTGGTATAAAGTTTAAAAATAGTCTAATTGGTCAGGTGGAAAAAAGAAACAGCAGGAGAAATTGGAAGCATGGGATTATATGAAGACAATACAGGTATCTGCCTTGATGTGTCACATCTTGGAGTTATGAATGGATATCAAAGTTTTGAGTTCTTTTGTTTTTATTGTCTTGTTCTCAGATCTTTGTTACACTGAAGCTTACTCTTCCCTTCCCTCACTGCCTTCACAAATTCCTGAGTACCTGAGCTCTGAGTTAGGAAACAAAGTCTAGTTAATAATATGACACCAAAGAGGCTGCCCTGCCTCTGAGTCACATGGGAGGATGTTCAAGTGAAAAAATCTTTGCTGGATTTCAAGTACGAAATTTCTTCAGCAAGTTGATAATGTTTTGGGGAAAAAGAGGGAAACTTTCATTTATCTATTAAAATAAAGAAAAATAAAATACCGAGCTGGATGCTTTTGCTACTCTTTATTGGTTTTGTTCTCATAGTTTCTATATTGTGTCTGTGGTTAATTAGAAATGATCTTTTGTTGGAGGTAATCATTCAAGAGAACATTTGAAAGAAGTTTTATGTGTGAGACAACGATGAAGTTATTTTGGTTGTTGTTGGTTAGGTTGTTTTGCTTGTTGGGAGTTTGTGGGGTTTTTTTTTGTAATGAAAGAAGTTTTACTCATCTTTCTTCCCTTACTCAGGTATCTGCAAAAGAAGCCTTTTCAGAAAGACTTGCAAAACAAGCCTTCAACCAGGAACAGAAGGCTTGCATAAAGGTAACATATTGCAAGGTATTCTTCGAATCATAAAACTGGTACTCAGGAAGGAAAATTTTAAGATGATTTAGTGGTAAAGGTGATTTTTTGTTAAAGTCACTTTCTTAGCAAGGTATCATTGCTTAATTATTATGAAGATTTTTTGCTGGAAAATCTAGTGACTGGTGAAATTAAAAAATTAAGAAAGCTGGGAATAAAGAATTGCCTTGAGCTCTGTATTTTTGTACTGAGAGCTCATTTGGTACAGCACTGAAAACACTTCTGGCTAATTAATATAGTTAGTATTTACTGAGGATACTTAAGCATCAGCAAGTTAAATTGAGTTGTTTAGATTCAATAACCATTGGTTTTTCACTGTTTCCATATCTCTCAAGTGATTCAAAATTAGGTCAAGGGCAACTGAGAAGGGAGAGAAGGAACAGGAAGTCTCAGGACAGTGGGTTTGAAGCACAGGAAACCATTACAGGCAAGGCAAGTTGAATGACTTTGTAAACGTTCAGGGATATGCAGTGGTCGCACTGATTTTATCAATGCCATTGGTATTGCGGTGTAATAATGTCATAGTAAAACACATTGTGGGTTTACTTAAACAACTGCCTTACTTTGTAAACATAGAAGTAAAGTTTCAGGAGACACAGGACTTGAGAAATATAAAGCTGATGGAATATGCCTGCGACGAGAAGATTACTAGAAAAGCACTTCAGGATGAAAGGCAACAATTAAAGGTGTTCAAGTCAATAACTTATATAAATTGATTTGGTTTCCAGTCCTTTACTGTACTGAATTGTTTTTAGTGTTTGATGTCCATACTTTTTTTCTCAACTTCCTTGATGATCCATGAAGATACCTTCGCCTCCGGTACTTGATATTTGATCTGTTCGTCTTGTACTTGACATTTGAAGTGTTTGGGGATTGGCACCAGGAGGTGCTGCTCTGTTATGACTAGACACTTGAGACACTTAAGAAAGTGACAACAAAGACACTTAAGAAAGGTATCATTTAAAAAGTTATTTATTAGAGTTAAAAAGTTAATTATAAGTTAGGTTAAAAAGTTATTTATAACACTGTCTTTCCCCTCCAAACTTCAAACTAGCTGTAACATTACTGACAGATGAGAAGATAATTGGTTGGTATTTCACATGGTGTTTGTTAAAGGAACCTAAGCTGCATGGGAAGCAACATCCACAGAGCAATTGTATGCTGGATGACTAAATGAATAAAATATTATGCAACTAGGGTATTTTTGAATACTTCTTTTAATCATGTTTCCTTTGAAAAGCAGTATGTAGGCAGCTTTTGTAGTATAAATGCTATTTATTGTAAAATGTCTGTTAAGCAACTTAATGCAAAATTTTCAACCATTGTTACTTGTGGGTATGTTAAGTCAGGGTCTTACAAGAAATTAATGCTTATCTTTTGTTTCTTTATCAGTGAGGCAGTATCTGTGGGATGTTGGATCATTTTATTCTTTGTTCTATGTAAAAAAAATAAATTTAAAAAAGGAAAAAATTACACTAACTTTCTCGTGCACAAGAGAGCAAGGTTTGAAGTGATGGAGAAGTCATTTGTCTAAACATTTACAGTGTGAAAAGAAAGGGAGGAAGGTTTGTACCTTCGCTACAACTCGTTGACTCCAGAGCTAGTATTATGTAGGCAGGAAGATTATTTTGTTGCTAACATCAGTAGATGACATGGCTTTGAAAGTTCTTGCTCTGGGTGTTTGCCATGGTTCATGGAAATGACCTTGTTTTTCACTCTGTGCATAACCATGGGATACTCACAGTACTTGATTTTGAGCTCCTAGTGCGGGTTCCTGTGTCAGGCACAAGGTCTGGGCCTTTTGTTGTCAGAGAAGAAAATCTTTTCCAAACACAGCTTGAACAATAAAAATCAGCTCTTCCACCAAACTAACAACAGAATTGGGGAAGAGTAGTCTCTAGCTATGGTGTGTTTTTTTCCAGGGGTAATTTTACAGTATTGAAACTTTTATAATTCACAGTATTGATTAGTATTGAAAATTTTATAATTCACAGTAGAAAAAGAAGAAAAGCTGGTGTTTTTACTTGCACAGTATAACCTGGAGAAGTGCATTATTATTTTGGCAATGGTTGCATCATCTGAAGTTGGTCCTGGATTTATATTTTCTATGCATTACTCCAAGAAGTACATCAGAAAATACATATTTCCTATGATAGGGGATTTTTTGTGTGTTTTTGTTTAAGAAGTTATTTATGCTGAGTGCTTTTTAATATATTCTGTGCTTTAAATAGCTGTGTGTAAGGGGAAATAAAAATGAAGTTTCCTCCTGGAAATTCTGCTCTTATAAAAAGTCTGGGTTAGAAGCTTTTTTTTCTCTGAAATCCCCATTAGGCAATATCAGCTGTATTTATTGATATCTGCATCTGGCATGCTTAAATCAGAAGCTGGATCAGATCTGAGTCAGGTTATTTCAAAGTATCTCAGATCCTGATGAGCAAACAGGTTTTATTGTCAATTTTCTCACCAATGTCAACATTAATTTAGTGCTGCAGATCACCTTGTTTTTTGTATAAGAGCTATACTTTCTGCCCTTGACACTTCTAAAAATATGATTTGAACAAGCCAAACAACAAAAAGAAAAAAGAGATTAAAAACCCTTTCTGTTGGTTTTGACAAAACACTTTGTGGAAATACCATTTCTATATTTGTGTTATGGGAAGCTGAGAGTCTTATCCTGTTGCTTTTACTTAAACTTCCTTTGTACCATGAAAAATCAACACACTCTGTGCCAGGAGGCTTGTTCTCAACACTTAACTTGAGTGGGAAGCAGATGATGGTAAATGGAAGAGCAACATATGTGTGTGACAAAGCTTATCTTGTCTTCTAACAGCAGCTATTTTTAAGGAAGGGTAGAAGGTCTCATTCTCAAAAGAGGAGGCTGCCGATAACACATGGCTTTTGCTAAATGGAGTGTTTGCTTTTGTTTTCAACCAGACAAGGGTAAGGTTAATTAAAGACATTTTTTAGGCACACAGGCTTCATCTAAATTTTTTTGTGATGTTAAAAAGGTGTTAAAAATGCCTAAAGACAAGTAATGAGCAAGCCTGTTTATCTGAATCTGCAGCTTTAGTTCTAGGGCTGTGTCTAGCAGTGTGAATAAAGCTGGCTGTCTTGAAGGTCAAGCTGTGTGGGGAGTACATGGAGAGTTGTTTGTGAGCACAGGAGAGAAAGAGCTGGGAAGCTGGGATGGTTGCCCAGAGAGGTTGTGGATGTCCCATTCCTGGAAAGTGTTCAAGGCCAAGTTGGATAGGGCTCTGAGTACCCTGATCCAGTGAGTGGCACTCCTTCCCATGGTAGAGGAGTTGGAACTAGATGATCTTTAAGGTCCCTTCTAACCCAGACTATTCTAAGCTTGCTGCTTTGCTTGGTGGCTCTCGTGTTTGCTATTATTCTTTGGAAAACCATTTTTTTCTGAAGTTAAATGCTCTGTTTAGTTATACTGCAGCACATTCCTCTGTCCGAATAGGCTGGACTGTGGTCCTAAATACCCAAACTGGTGCCAGGCATGAAAGGGACTGATTTTTGTAATGTTTACTCTTGCCTTGCTATGGGGCAGTGAGGGGTGGTGTGCCTGTAGAAGACACCTCTGTGCACACCAGCAGCACAGTTCACAGACAGCTGGAGGTTTGTGGGTACATAAACATGTGTGGGCCACGTGGACACACTGTGAAAGGGTGGTAGGATAGCTGATAGGTGGGACCTGCAGCTCTGGAGAGAAGGCACTGGGCAAGCAGGACAGCCAGAAGGGGTGGAATACAGTAGGTATGGGAAATAGATTAGGAAATAAAGCAAGAGTAAGACTAGTTGGGAAAAACAAAGAGGAAAAGAAGTAACTCAGACAAATGGTGCAGATTTTCAAATGAATTCTTGTTCACGGTGAAGTGATTTGGCCAGTTTCTGTGAAGTGCAGCACTAGGTTCCAAAGGCTTTTGCTAACCTGCAGCCCATTAGCTGAAGATAACACATAAGACCTAGACAGCACTTTAACCTGAGAAAAAAGCAATATAGAATTGACTTTTTCTTCACTCCATCTGATGTAATGCTACCTGCTAGTGTATTACACATAGATTTTTGCCTGTTTATTCTTGAGTACAAAGTTTTGTATTTACACATAAACAGATGATCTAAAAAGAACTATAAATATAGATTGAATTGTATAAGAAGTAAATCCTGAGAATACAGCCAGGCAAGGATGAATTCTTTTAGAGCAATGCTTGATTTTATTGCAAATACTTGAAGAGGATAAGAAAAAAAGGAAAGAGAATGTGATAGGTGTGGAAGTTTGGAGTGGAGTTGGCCATATTACTTTAAAAAAGGGGTTTGCTTGTGTTCTCATTTCAGGTTTTGTTTTAAGCTGTGTAAGCACAAAAGTTTGCAGTAAAAAGATGTTTTTCAAGTTGGTTACCATGCTTTAGCTTGGGCTTGCCATCTTATCTTCAAGGGGAACCCCTTCTCAGGAAGCATTTGCAGTAGGTATCTAAGTCACCTTCTGAGTCAACCATCTTCCTGTTTACCCACTTAATGAGGGGGAGCACGGAAAATAATCAGTGTTCTGCATGGAGTTTTGTTTGCTGGGTGTTTTCCCTACCTATTTCTCCGTGTAAGAAAAAGGCAGGTAGGTCTCATTTTGGAAAGGTTACAAAATGCTGCTTTGCCTGCTTACCTGGAGGATATTTTGAGGTTCCAGCTGTTAGAATGAAAGAGAACCACTTACGATCCTGCCGAAGAGATTGCTTATCACCGTCTTGCTGAGCCCACATGGCTCTCTCTCTCTGTGGGACTGGATAAGAATGTGCCAGAGACTCAGTGTAGAGGGCAAGCTTCATAATTTTTAATACAAATGGCGTTCTTCCCCTCTAGACAATAATCCTGACAGAACAATAGTCATGAGAGACAATTTCTCTTGCAGGAGGAGCGCCATGAATAGGGAGAAGTTTTCCCAGATGTATTCAAATCTTCTGAACTCAGTATGAGAGAGCCTAGAACCTGCTGAACTCTTAATGCAGGCACTCAAACAAAAATAGACATTTTCATACAGCTTCAGAGGCTCTGAAACACAAAAGTTTCCAGTCGAGTATGGTTTTCAAGCTTGTTACCTAGAGTGTAGGAAATTGACATATCTCTTTTGTAGTAGAACTTACTTTATATTGCTTATTGTTAATTACAGAAGAAGCACAGGAGCTGGTGGTGGGCAAATAATCAGGAATGGGGAAGTCGTATCAACAGCACATCAGAAGAGTGTTGTATCTTTAATTTTTCATTGTGTTCTTTGTGAAATAAGGACAAACTTACACACCTAAAAAAATAATCTCTCACTAAGGAAGACCAGAAGAAAAGATCTGTCCCTTTATCCTTACAAAGCTGCTATATATTTTATTGGACAGTGTTTATGTTCACAGATAGAGCACCAGAAAAAGTCAGTAAATAAGGAAGAAAATAATTCAGTGAACTTCCTGAGATAGTCCCTTCTCTTTTATACTGGATGTTTGAAAGGCTTTTTATGTAGGCTAACTGTTTCAGTATTGAAACAGTGCTGTGCCTCAGACAACATCTGTAACTGAAAAAACCTGTAGGCTACTGGAAAAAGTTCTGTTGTGTGCTGAGAGAATAAGGGACAGACTTCAGTAAAATATTCAAGAGGCAGATATATTTTGTTGCTGTGTTTTGTGAATGCACAAAATAGTTCCCTGCAGAGATGGAGAAAGAAATGAAGGGAAATCCACAAAACTGATTATGCTGAAACCAGTGCTGCAAAGGCATGCTTGAAAGGACAAGGGGTAGGTAGAGAGAAAGTCTGTGTGTACCACATTTCTATGTTAAAACACTGAAGGTCAAATCTCAAGAGCTTTGGGTGACTGAATTTGTTATCTATTTTCATTCTCTCCTGGTGTCCCTAACCACGTGTGGCAGAGGCATTTTGCAAGGGTGAAGCCTGGGCTGCTTTCCTACTGTTTGCCATGGTGTTTACCTTTCCTCACAAACAAGCATGACATATTTGAGGGGTGGAAATACATAGTCTGTGTTATTTAGTGTTGTGCTTATCTTGCTGTATCTGGCTTGGCTTTTTCCCTAAAGCTTCTCTGTATTCTTAACATTTGGAATAAATTAAACTCTTGTATTAAACAGATGGTTTTAACAAGTAGAAAGGATTAAAGATACTCATTCCTTCAGCATTTCGGTGATTTTTTTCCTTCAGTTATTTTTAAGGATGTGAATTGAACAAACACAGTTTATTCTGTGCAGTGCTTATTTATAATCAGCTTTCTGATCCTTATGGACAGGTGCACTTATTCTCTGGGTAAAACCACTGACTGGATGTCTGAGCCCAAAAAGTGCATGAAGTTACATCCACCTGGCAGCTGGTCAGAAGTGATGTTCCCCAGGGCTCAGAGTTGGGGCCAGTTCTGTATCAATCAGTATCTTTATCAACAATCTGCATTCTTAGCATTAGAAAAATCAAAGGACAGAGCCTGTGCATTGTATGCATGCATGAGTTTGACAGTAATACATTTGGCCCTAAAAATACATATATTTTCATTGCACTGTGAATTTCTAGAGTCTGTATTTCACTCTCAATGTTTGTCTGCCACTGACCTGTCCTCTCCTGTTCTTCCACTGCATGGCTCACTGCTACTATTCTCGCATTTCTCATGCTCTTGATGAAAATGTAGCACGTAAGGTTAAAAAAGGAACTCTTTCTTGTTTCATTAGGATCTTTTTAGTTTGTCCCATTAACTGGCTGAAGGGGACTTTTGTCCTTCAGCTTACTCTTCTTTTCCTTTCACAAAGGCTTTCATTCCTCTTAAAGGCATTTTCCTATCACAACTGGATTCTGCAGGCTTTAGCTTCAAAACTGTAGTAAGGCACTTGGACATCCAGAGTGCCATTCTGCTCTCTGCCCCATGAGAACCCTTTCCTGCCAATGTGTTGGACCAGCTGCCCCTGTCCCAGAGTACTAGCAGCAAGTTTGCCTTCATTTGGACCTCTCTTGCCTTGCTGTCTGCTCAATTCAGTGTTTTATCAATTGATTAAATGCAATTGTTCATTATTGTGAGTTAGCCAGTGAGATAAATTTTACATTTTGAAGAAAGTGCAAAGAAGAAGAGACTTTAAGCCTTCTACAAGTGAAATGTGTCAGACTTGTAGGTGATGGTCTTGAAAAAATTGTTTAGGGAGGAACAAGGGCTGCTTGAATGAACTGCCAAAAATGTTTTTTTCTGTTTTGTTTGGCTTGGTTTTGGTTTTTTTCCTTGTTGCTACTAACCCAGAACTGATTTGGGTGATGACACTTATTTTAGTGTGATTTGACAAACGAATGTGTGAGTATTTCCAGCACTAGGTCAGGTCAGCTGTGATTGTGTAGACACAGTGAGTGGCTTGAAAACTCTTGAAAAGCTCCAAGAATGGGGTTTCCTCAACCTGTGCAGTAGACCTAAGTACGAAGGAAGGAGTAGAGGTCAAATCACTCTAACAGTAGGGCTGAAATACCTTAATAAAGCTGGTTCGTTGCTGCAACAGTTACTGGTGCTAACAACTGCCATCTTTGCAATGGCACAGCTCAACTTTCAGCTTTGTGGTTCACAATTACCGGGAGGATGTCCCGCTCCACTATAAAAGAGGGAGTCGGGGAGGATTCTTTTTGATGGATTTTTCAGACGAAAATAAAGCAAACTCAGCAGTATTATACCTGAGAACCGTTTATTGATAGAAAAAGGGTAAGTGTTCCTACCGAAGCGGGGGAAGGAAAGAGAGTAAGAGAGGGAAAAGAGAGATCAACAGAACGAAACAGAATACAGGGACAGCGCTACCCCAGGAACTCTGGGCGCTTTGTCGGCGCCAGCTCAGCAGCCGGAGCGTGCGTGCAGCGAACTGCGGTGTGTCTGCGCAGCTGCCGCGGCGGGCGGGAGTGATTTCCGAACAGCAGCAGGCCGCGTGTCCCTGCCGTCGGCGGAGACAGCCTGGGTACAGGCGGCTGCGGCTGCGGGCTCGGCCGGGTGTGGCAGCGCCCGCTCCGACGGGGAGGCAGCAGGTCACGGAGTCGTCGCGGTGACGAGCTGGTTCACGGAGATGGTGAAGCAGGCACGGGCAAGGGAGACAGGACCACAGGGGAGAAAAGCGAGGGCGGGGGAGGAAGGGCCAAGCTGAGCCTCCGAGCAGGCCCCGATCCCTCCAAGCAACCCAAAGCAAAGTGGCTGCTGTTGTGTCGCAGCTAAGTGCTCCTATGAGTACGGCTCCTCGCCCAGCCCGGTTTCCCGGCAGCCGGGGTATCTGTCTCACCGGCAGGCAGGGGGATGCTCACAGCCGATGGCGGAAGCTTTCTCTGCTCTGATTGCCTGCCCCGCGAAGCCTCCGCAGGACAGGGCTGCCCGCACACGTGCAGCTCTTATAGGGATAACGCATGTTGAGGCATAAATAAAAACCAGACTGGTCCCTCTCAGAGGAATAAACTAGAGATACTTCTGCGATGTTCCCTTTCTATTGGTTTTAGGACTTGCATAATGCCTTTCCATTTTTTAATATTCATCTTTGTTTGCAGCCATTAGGTTGCTGGTTATAATCCTTTTGTTTTCTTTTATCAGTGCTGCTAAGTCACTTGTAATTCAAACAATGTAAGTGTCCACCTGTTCATCAGCATCTCTCTCACTAAACGCAATTCCATTGACACCCAGTGAGCTCTGGGGTAACAGCACTCTTGAAAGAAAAAAAACAGAAAGCAGCCCTATGTCTTGTTTAAATTAAACAAAGATGCAGGAATCCAGTATCATACCTGACTTCTCATCAAAACTGGAGAGGCTAAGCACAGCCAAGGCAGACAGCAAGTGTTCAAGCTCCACTGCAAAATTGGTAACAAAAAGAGCTAGATGTATTCAATAATCATAAACCCATTTGTCTCACTGAGACAATTATATCTGAAGACTTGTGCAGCCCAGCAAATACACAGGTAAGAGTCCAACACAAAACTCATAGAATGACAAATTTCATCTTGACTCCGAAAGAGAGATTTTGATATTTTGGGTTTCTTCTAGAGCTGGCTGTTAGAAGTCAAACACAGCTGTTGCATGAATAACAGAATTAACATCCCTGGGTAGGCTACGGACTTGTTCCTCATCCTCTGGTTTTCCTTCCTTGTCTCCACTGTAGCCCTTCTACCTGATATATTTGGCTGAGGAGAAACCACAGCACACGTGTACAGCTGCATACTAACCACGACGTGCTGACTTAATGTCTGGAGGTTGTCACTTGATTACACAAGGACCAAAGTTATAAATTATTCTTTAATGATCTCAGCTATTTTTTTAATGAAACCTGTAAGAATCTAATTAAGGTGTTTAAGGCAGCTCCCTTTGTGAAACGTAATCGAATGTGGCAAATATATTCAAAAGATAGAGGGGAGTGCAGTCTCTCATCACAAAGTCAATCTGAATGACAGAACATCTTACAAACCTTCATTTATGGAGCATGCTGAAGTGTGCTCTTGTATGCTAAAAGTGGGCTCCAGGTCTTTGGGTAATTAATGGTACCACATTCTTTAAGGGCTTGGTAGCCACAGAAAAGTGCACCTACCAACACCGAAAGTAAGAATTGAAATCAAGGAAGAGCACCAGCTGATCCCCGAAACTAAAAAAAAAATTATCTGCCTAATTAATAAATGATTGTTAAAAAGAGACAACTGAGGGCAAATCTGCCATATAACAATGATTTTTCATGCACAAAGATTTACATTAATGTTCCATCTGACTAAATGGAATAGTTTGGATTTGGACTAATATTTGAATTTTCAGTTGTAATCCATAGTATGCATTTGCTACCTTTAATGGACAGAAGGAACTGGGAGGTAGGTAATCCAAACATTGTACAGACTTACTGTCTTACATAAAAAGAAATATTAAATGTTTACTGCCAACCAGTCACATCTTTCTGTAATGTAAAATACTTGTATTAGTTCCTTAAGTCTGCTTGTTGTAATTTGAAAAACACAAATTTAGTGTTTAGTGGTTTTAGATGTTCAATACATTGGCTGCAATTGGTTACTTTTTACCTGTCAACTTAACTGTGTAGAGGAAGATGTAGAAGAGAAGTATGAAGAAAAGTTGTGTGAAGCATACAATTCAAACACAATAGGAAAAACGCAGTCATGATTTTCACTTAAAAATAAGCTAGTGACATGCTTAACTGTGGAGTCTGATACTGCATTTAAGAGGTGTGGTGTATTTCTCTAGCTGTTTGTACTTTGAGTAGACGCAAAATACTTAGTGATCCCCACACATTCAAAAAGTGACTTAATACAGTGCGACTTTAATGGAAAATGAGCAGTAAACAGTCATCACTATAGAGACTCCTCCTTCACTTGGAGGCTATGTCATGTAACCTGTCTAGGGCTTCATGATTAAAAATATATATCCTTGTAGTAGGAGAAATGCAGAGTAACTTTCAGTAAGTAATGGTTCATGCATTCTTCGAAATTGCACAGTTTGATTTCAAGCAAAAAAAAACCCCAGTGCTGCTCACCTCAGCTCTCCCCAGCTGAAGTGCTTTTCTTTAAGAAAAGATATATAACCCATGGAACTGTTTTCACAACAATTTTGAGTGATACTCTTAAGTTTATATAACAGACTGTTTAAATAAATCATCCCTCATCTGAATAATAATCTTTAGTTCAATGTGAATGTGAACAATTGAACAATTTGAAACTCTGGATTGCTTTCAGTGTCACTTTTTGGGTTTCTTTGTTCTGTTCTTCTGTTTTTCTAAATGTATCTTAGTCTGATTTCCATGGCGTAGTTTTTGTTTCCCAATTTTCTATTGTTATAATTCAAGCATTTTTTACTGTCTTTTTGAAAGCAGTATAATCAATTCAGTGTAGTATTAAAATATTTCACTATATAATTAACTTCAGGTCTTTCAATACTTGTTTCTTATATGAAGTACAAAGATGTTTTCTTTATGAAGTCAATAAATTAAAACTCTACAGAGCTTAATGAAATTTTAACGAAATGCTGTTTTATCACACTATGGTGTTTTCTTCCATTCTCAGTTTTGAAATGGGTAAATGTAACTCTTATATTTCCTAAACATCTTTGTGAAATATGGAATAAATACAAGCTGCATTAATGGCTACTGGTTAATGAATGTACCTTGTATAAACACGTTTGAGCAATATTATTTTTTATTTTTATTCACATTCTTTTAAACTGGAACACCTGTTTAATTTCTTTTAAAAATCCCCATAAATTTGGAATTAGATTCACCACTTAGTCAGTGTGTTCTTTTGCAGTTGATCATTTTACTTTTTTTCTTTAACTATCTAGTTCCTTAACTAAAAAACAAAACAAAGAAACCCCAAACAATAGAAAGCCACAACCCAGACTCAAAACAAAACCCAGCAGGAAGTGGATTAAGAGGTGACATATCTGAAGCAGTTGTCAGATGTCATTTGGTTTGCTGATATGTGGTATATAAAGGACCTTTCCTTCCCTTCCATAACCCTGTAATAATAGAAATGTGCAGGAGTCTCATAAAGCAGTGAAGGGGAGGAATGAAATGAAGGGCTCAATAATACACATTACAAAAAGGAAGATGATTTATATGAATTGATTATTTTCTGGAGAGTTTCTGAGTGACCTCACTAGGTAGCATGGGGTTTTTTTTTTTAATAAAATGTTATTTCTAGCATCTTATTTCTTCTTCCTGAGGTGTTTTCGTCAGTGTTTTATCAGCACACAATTTTTGTGTGTTTTTCACATTTAAAAAAATAAATCTGTAAGTTAAAAAAGAAGGATAAAACAAAGAAGAAAAGTGATAAAGTACTGGGCAGAAGGAGAATGTTTCCTTTTTAATGTGCTATGAAATCCCTAATTTCCAAGACAGTTTTTGAAGTTGGCCCCACCTCCACCCTTTCCTTTTTTTCCCTTTTGTCTGTGAATCCAAGCTTCCTCTATACAGCTACATTTGATAAGACTGTAGGTCCATTCTTTCGGCATAGAAGGGGATAAAATATTCTGTTGCCAAAGGAGGGATTCTTGCTTTCAGTTTTAATCCTTCATAATTCCCACCCCCACCCCCTTTACACCCCTGCAAATTGCGCAGAATAATTCAGATACGTTTCCAGGCTCAAAAGGGTTGAAGGTGGATTTGAGATTTAATTTAACTTTTCCTCACAACTGCGTTCTGAAAGCATGAATGATAAATGAGTTGTGCCAGCCTACTCAGTACTGCACTATGAGGAAAGGCAGTCCTCTCTACAGAAGCTACTGGTTAAAAAACGGTAGGCTAAACAACTCGGATTTCAGCCTCATGATTTTTGAACATGATTGCCAATAGCTGAATCTTCATTTATCAAACTGGTAGTTGCACTGATAATTGAATGGATGTGAAGTGAGACCAAAAGCGCATCCAAAGTGTGTTGAACTATTAATGAAAGCTTGGTCCACTGCAAAAGTTATTATTTTCCCAGTCAAAGTTAGAAAATAAGTAACAGCTTGTCATCCACCCCATCAGTTTTGTATTTAAAGATTTGGTCTTAGATTGAGGCTCAACTAGTCACCATGGTCACATAAATTAATAACTGAGTATTTCTGACCATACATGTACATATGGCACTGCAGGACATGGTTTAGTGGTGGACTTGACAGTGGTAGGTTAACAGGTGGAGTCAAGGATCTTGGAACTCTTTTCCAACCTAAATAATTCTATGAATCTGTGACTACTGAGTAAGTGTATTTAGGGTAGTCACTTATGCGTGTAAAGTGGAACAATTTAGCAACTGTCACAGAAAGGAACAAGAGCAAGTACAGAGAAATGGAGTAGTTGAAGGAGGTGTAAAGGTGGAGTCAGTTTGTAGAGGAGATAACGTAATATTAAGCAGTGTATGTATGGAAAATGAGAGTGAAAAGGTATTTTGGAGTGCACTGTCCANAGGAAAGGCAGTCCTCTCTACAGAAGCTACTGGTTAAAAAACGGTAGGCTAAACAACTCGGATTTCAGCCTCATGATTTTTGAACATGATTGCCAATAGCTGAATCTTCATTTATCAAACTGGTAGTTGCACTGATAATTGAATGGATGTGAAGTGAGACCAAAAGCGCATCCAAAGTGTGTTGAACTATTAATGAAAGCTTGGTCCACTGCAAAAGTTATTATTTTCCCAGTCAAAGTTAGAAAATAAGTAACAGCTTGTCATCCACCCCATCAGTTTTGTATTTAAAGATTTGGTCTTAGATTGAGGCTCAACTAGTCACCATGGTCACATAAATTAATAACTGAGTATTTCTGACCATACATGTACATATGGCACTGCAGGACATGGTTTAGTGGTGGACTTGACAGTGGTAGGTTAACAGGTGGAGTCAAGGATCTTGGAACTCTTTTCCAACCTAAATAATTCTATGAATCTGTGACTACTGAGTAAGTGTATTTAGGGTAGTCACTTATGCGTGTAAAGTGGAACAATTTAGCAACTGTCACAGAAAGGAACAAGAGCAAGTACAGAGAAATGGAGTAGTTGAAGGAGGTGTAAAGGTGGAGTCAGTTTGTAGAGGAGATAACGTAATATTAAGCAGTGTATGTATGGAAAATGAGAGTGAAAAGGTATTTTGGAGTGCACTGTCCAGAAGAATGTTTACAGCTTTTGTAAGAGCTCATGAGTGAGCCAGAGGAATGTGGCTGGACCAATGTTTTGAATGAGCTGTGAGAAAAAAAGATTAAAGCAGTGTCAGAAACAAGGTAACTCTAGTTTCTTAAAGATCAAAAATGTTTATTAATAACAGAATAATTAAAATTAATAAACCGGGATAAAAAAAAAAATTAAAATCCGGGTCCGCAGCGATTAGAAACCACTAGTACCGAACTGGCTGGTGCCCAGAGCAAAGAATCTACGGCAACTGGGGCGATTCCAGCTAGCCTGGAATCTGAAACATTATAAATATCTCTGTGAAGAGCTATAGAGACCTGACCCCCAGCAGCGTGTGCGGAGCACGCAGCCCGCAGCCTGCCCGCAGCCCGGCTGGAGCAGATCGAGGCCGCCTCCCGCCCGGGGACAGGGGCTTTGAACGCCTTCTGGTCCCGCCCCCCGGCCCCGGCTGATTGGTGGAGCTCCGAGGTGAGGTAATGTCCATCCGCCAATGGCGCGCTCGTGCTGCTCGGGGACAGCTGTCACTCAGCTGTAAGGCGGGAAGGGTCCTCATTAACATCCGGGTTTCCATGGAGCCCGGTGCCAGTGTCGCAGACAGGGATTGGGAGTAGCGTAACTGTCACTTATGGAGGCTGCTTCACTTTCACTGAAATTCAGAACTCCTGAGGGAATTTACAGGGATTAAACACTTGTTAAAAGCATCAAATCTGGTTGCAATCACCATCTATAACCTTTGGAAAACTTCAAGAACAGGGTAATAACATTGAACATACATAAGAACAAATAAAACACTGTAAAGTTTAACAATTTTGGTGATTAAAAGAGGGAAACAGGAACAAACTTGTGGATATCTGAACAACAAGGATTTTAAACAAGGAACTATGCAAGACCTCTTTTGATTAATTAATTATGGTAATAATTTCATAACTTAATAACTTATAACTTGGGAAATTTGAATATGCAAAGGCCAACACCTTAATTTCATATATAACAAGCAGAGAGGCAGCAGGCAAGAAAGGAGTAATATAATAAGGACAGGATTAGTCTTTTCTGTCAGGAAGTTGCATATGTAGCTTAGTTTAATTTGCCTGGACTCCCTCAGTGTGCAATGCAACTCTTAAGGAACAATTAATCCTATGTTTTTTAAACACCTCTCTTAAAATGAAGCCGCTTGTCTTTTGGGGGTGACTGTTTTCTCTTTTTCAAGAAGAAGGATGTCTTAAGTGGTCGCCTCACGTGAACATCCTGGCCTGTAGGTAACTGTAGCTAAGAGCGTCTCATCCTAAAGAAGGGTTAAGAAGTAGAAGAGTGCCAAAAAATTACAGAGACAAGGGACTGATGGTGAGCTTCCTAATTGCCAGAAACTCAAGTTTAGTTCCCCAGATTCTCCAGCTTATTATTGGCTGGACACAAAAGTATCTATGTTTCTGGCCACAGGAAGATGAAGTTAAACTGTAACTCCAAAGGCAGAGCTAATTATGGTATAACCCGAAGAAGCATGCTCCTTTCTCAGGGGGCATCCATGGCTTTTGACAGGATTAGGCATCCTTGACTTAGTTCATCTGAAGAGTCTGTCTCTACATTCAAGAACTGGTCTTTGTGCATTTTTGAGTAGCTAAGATCTCACTGCTATTCATGACAGTTTTCCCAACGGAAAAAAAGCACTATTTATTGATTAGTTGCATATCACCTGACTGTAAGGTTCTCTTTCAAAGCAAATAACTAGAAGCCATAGAAGTCATAAGTAATCCACGGAGACTTCATGCAATTCAGTGGACTAATCTCTATGAAAATGGATCTTTATCTAAAACTTAGAGAAATATACTATATATTTAATTAAGTTTTCCACATACTGCATTTTCTCTACTTCTATTTCAAATGTCTTTTTGGGAGGATTATATTCCCTGGGTTGTTTTAAATCTCTAGGGTTTTTTGTTCTGGAGTGTAAAACATTGCATTTATCATATGTTTTTTTTCCCCCCTTCAAATGGCAATTGTTCTTTCATAATTTTAGGGATTTTTTAATGTCACTATCACACTGAGTAATAAAGGATTAGACTACTCTGCAGCAAATTTGTATTCAAAGTGCATAGTTGAATTTATGAGAAAATACACTGAGAAACTTCTTGAAAAATCTGAGAGTTGGAAGGAGTTAAGTTTTTTCTTATGTTCTGGGAGAAAAAATTCCCTTCTTTAAAATCCAACTGGCTTTGTGTGCAGAGATAAGAATTGATATATATTTTCTGAGCATTTTCTGCTGGACATTCAAAGAGACATGAGATAAGGAACATGGCTTGACTAAACATCCATTTTCAGTTTTTGTCTGGGATAGCTGAATGCTATTGCATAACAGAATGTTGTTCTTACTCTTTACTTGAGCATTTCTTTTTTTGGAAGTCCTTTCCCTTTCAATCCATTCCCATCCCATCACAGGACTACTGCTGTTTTCCCTCAATGATACTGTATTTCCCTACATAAACATGAAATTTCAAAAATTGTAGTCTGGTCTGGATATGAGGAGTTCTGACCTCCAGATTTCAGATCCCCTAGGAATATCCCTCTAAGTCTATTACCTCTGTGTTATTGGAAAGTTTTATCCCATGAGCAACTTCTATACACAAATATATTATCACATAAGTAAGTAAATGACAGTTTAATTAAGCCTGGCTGGAGTCAATAGGAATTCTCCTCCACATGTCTTTGCAGATGCTAAAGGGTAGGTCATTTTGTATGTGGGAACAAGGACTAGAAATCAAAAGCAAACATTCATAAAACATACTTGGGAGTTTGTTCTGGTTTTATATTAACCGCTTGTCAGTTCGCATGCTACACCCTGTCAGAGTAACAGTATTTCAGTAACAGTGATAATTCACAGCCAATCAAAATATTTGTCCCTTAACGTAAAACAGCAAATGTAAGAATTTTGAAAAATGTATTCTGAATATTCAGGATTCCACTAGCTAAGAAATATAAAAATATATTTTTAAAGTGGCACATTCATTTACAAGATTTAAAAAATTCCACACTGAGACATGGTGGGTCTTACAAAATTCTTCTAAAAAGATTAGTTTAAAGCTGTTTCAAACTCAAATGTGAGTTGATGTTCTTTGTGCTACTTTTTATAAAATTTTTGCGTCAAACTATTATGCATATATTCATCCTTGTATTTTTCTAGATAAATACTATTTCTTGTTTATATCATATCTGTGCTTTTAGTATTAACCTATGTGGTATGTTAGGAAGTTAATCTTTGAAAGACACTGAATTTTAAAGCATTCCAAGACTGTTGATTATTTAGACATTAAAAAAAAAAATGATCTGGAAATCAATCCTTCTGTATTCTTGAATCAAAGTTCTGCTGGAAGTAAAATATTTTCTTCACAATATGAGGAAAAAGAAAACCAGACTCACAAGCTCTAAAGGAAATAATTCTCCAGAATATGACTTCATTAAACAATAAGTACAAAAGGTTTTGCTCTGGGCAAATTTGGGTATATTTCACATCAGAAGAATTAGAAATTAATTTTTTTTTTTTGCATAAATCCCTGAGGCTCCATAGATCTTCCCTTTTTTCCATTTATCCAGCTAAGTATGTGGACTTAGGCTTTTTATATTAACTGTTTGAAATTTTGTTTCTGATTTTTTATATTATCTGGTAAGGTAGATCTTGATTTTTGCTGTTATGTTAAGAAAATGCTGAACTTCACAAATTTAATTTGGAGGTTTCCTCTTAGGTCTTAAGACTTGTATGCTTTTCTGACCTTGTATTTAAATTTAAGTCTTTAAGCACAGCTTTCGGCCTCATTTGAAATGTGTTTGGATATCCAGATAAAAAAGAAAAAACCAAACCAATGCCAATAGCATTATGTTTTTTTAAAATGCCATTTAAAAAAATACTGTAGAAACAGTATCACATTCCTCTTGTTCAGCCAGGCTAATTAGGAGAGCTGTGTTAAATGAAAGTTTCCTGCATAGAATTCTGGAGTGCAAATTGTTTAGAGCTGCCTCTGTTTTACAGGTAGGAAGAGCTCGCCCTCTGTGGTACTTAGGCTGGCATGTTTAGCTTCTGTAATGAGACAGAGTGTGTTAGTATATGTGGTCATAGGAGCTGGCTGAAGTACTTGAAAGAGATCTCCTGTCAGCTCACCTAGAACACTCTGCTTATTAAGCAAGAAAATTTTCAGCCAATCAGTCCAGTTAATTAAATGGTGAATTATTTTATTAATAGCTCAGAGCGAGACTCAAGTGAGAAAAAGTAATAAAACAGCAGCTGGAGGAATCACTTGCTCTTTGGGGCACTTTTAAAAGTTTGTGTAATTGGAATCCTTAATCAGAAATTGGAGGTGGCAGTTGCCGATTTGATTAAGGGATAGAATGAATAGGAGATAGAAATTCATAAAAAGAAACTTCAGGTGATGGATTGCAGGTTTTTGCTGCAGTGCATGAGCACCTTCTGCATGTTTAGTAATCTGAAATGAAGCTGTAGTAGAAAATTAGGAAGCAAGTAATGAAGAATAAAATAGATCAGAGTAAGAATTATGAATACCAATGTTTACTAGATATGAATATTGCATGAGTATATGCATTTGTGTATGCAGACACACATATTTGTGTTACAGATGTATAAAATAATTTAAGATCCATAGAAGTGTAAATAGCTGTCAAGGGCTATTTCATAAAACTATTGACTCCTGTTCTAAGAGCTTTGTTTTTGTATGAAGTCACATAAAGTGTTTGGTTGTATGATCAGTGAAATGTTGAGAAAAATTAAATATTTGCTTGTTGAGGTGCTACAGAAGCTGCTACCAGCTGGTGAAACAATTGCAGATTACAAATAGCATATCAGATGTGGCAAAACCACCTCCCCCCACCCCTGTTGTTTCAGTGTTCTCAGCATCTATTCTTTTTTAGTATTAGGTTGGAGTTTAAATGTAAATACATTTATGTTGTTAAATAATGAAAATGAATGTGCCTTGAATATCATTGGAAATCTGCTGAGGACAATAAAAACAATGCTATTAACGTCAATAAACACTTAGGTCATGCTTTGCATTAAGAAACACTAAAAATGGAGTCTAAGTCAGCTCATATTTATTGAACTAATTCCTAATGTTGCTACTGGTTTATTGAGAAATACAGTCTTTCTCAAGATACATCCCAGGAAACTTTCAATCTTCAGTAAGAATTTTGTAATTTCATACTGCATTCCTACACTACACATGCACATAATAAAACGTTCCAAAAGCAGATTTTACATTCATAACCACCGTCTGGAGAATGTTAGTGTATCTCACTGGCATATTATTTCAAACATCTAAAGTAATCTAATACTTTTAGTTACAGTTTGCAGCAAGGAAATTTATTTTATCTTATGGTATGTATGCATGCATATCTGTTCTAAATCTCCTCTGGTGCAGCTTGAGGCCTTTTCCTCTCCTCCTGTCACTTGTTGCCTGGGAGAAGAGGCTGACCCGTCCTAGCTACAGCCTTCTTTCAGGTAGTTTTAGAGGGCAGAGGTTCCCACCGAGTCTTCTTTTCTCCAGCTAAACAACCCCAGGTCCCTCAGCTGCTCCTCACAAGACTTGTGCTGCAGAACCTTCACCAGCTTTGTTGCCCAGACCAGATTTCAGAATACTGGGCAGCCTTGTCAGCCTTGTCAGTGTCACCCATCAGCTGTCATATGCACTATATTGATATCCATGGCTCCATCTGTTCTGTACTTCTTCCTTTTTTTTTTTTTTTTTTTTAATGCTGTACAAATAAAGTGTTGCATTATTTGAAAGATGAACCTGTGGCAAAGCATCACCTCATTTGCAGCATAATTCTACATCTAGTTCTGAATACTGTTGAAGCAATCACATTGAGATCATGGTGAATTTCTACTGTATGGAAATCTGCACTTGATTAAATTAGTATTTTCTTGACAAGTCTACAACTTTCAGATTTTGTGACTGCTACTTCTGAGAAATGCTTTCCTCTTGAGAGAGTGAGAAGTACTTTTAGAATGCTGCATTTTGGAAGCTTATGTGCCAAAAGCAACATGTGGCACGTGTTCAAAGCAGTTTTATCCCACGCTGAATAGACCTGTTTTACATACCATCAGATTTAGCCTGAGTTAAAGATAACTGCTGTTACATACTTTTGGTAATTATATACATAGAGAATGGCCTCATTAGGTTCAACAGAACTTTCCTTTTCATTTTTGTGTCCAGCATGAAATAATGGCTTGTCCAAGTGTTGTGCTTTAACCCCAGACAGCAACAAAGCCGCACTTGGACACTCGCTCACTCTGCACCCCTATGAGGAGAGAAGGGGGAAGGGTGAGAGAATTGGAAGGGTAAAAGAGAGAAAACTGATAAGCTGGGATAAAGACAGTTTAATAAGGGGAGGAAAAGCTGTGCATGCAAGCAAAACAAAACAAGGAATTAATTAATTGCTTCCCAAGGGCAGGCAGGTGTTCAGCCATCTCCTGGAAAGCAAGGCTCCCTCACTATTAACAGTGACTTGGGAAGACACCATTGCTCCAAATATCCCCCCTTCCTCCTTCTCCCCCCAGCTTTATATGCTGAGTATGATGCCATATACTGTGGAATGTCCATTGGATCAGTTGGGGTCAGCTGTCCCAGCTGTTTCCCCTCCTGATTCCCTGTGCACCCCCAGGTTCCTTGCTGGTGGGGTGGGGTGAGAAGCACAAAAGGCCTTGGCTCTGTGTAAGCACTGCTCAGCAATAGCAAACATATCCCTGTGTTACTAACACTGTTTCCAGCACAAATCCAAACCATGGCCCCTACTCACTGCTGTGAAGAAAATTGACTCTACCCCTGCCCAAACCAGCACAACAACCACGTGCTGATGACAGTGAACAAAGTCAGTAGTGGACAGTGAACAGCCCCGAACAGGTGTTATGGCATTAAGTGGAAGTCAAGGATTAACTGGTGGCTTCTTGCTTATTGTTGGCCTTTTGTTCTACAACTAATAATATTAAAAAAAACCATTTTCTGTTGATGTGTTCAGGATATGAATTTGGTTAATGAGCTCACTCTAGATAAGATTAAAAAAAAGGTAAATTACTATTACACATTGTTTCAGGGTATTGTTTTAAATCATGGGGCATACACCAAGGAGATAACTCAAAATCATGTTGTTCTCACTGTTGGTGGGTTCCAGCCATCAGGCCCTGGGCTCACCAGCAGGTCCCAGCTGTCCTGGCCAGCCTGTAACCATCCAAAGTCTACCCAAGACACTACAGTTGTTCAACAGCAATCTTCTGGCTTTTGGGGATGGTTCAGGAAGATGTGGTTGCAGAGAAGGAGGGATACATCCTGGACAGGGCAACTGGAGGCTGCTGGCATGTGCAGGTCCCAACACTGAGGTGGAGCCTTCGGAGTTAGTCTAGATAACACAGACTTCAGGGCTAAGGTTTTCTGTGGACTTTAGCAGATTTTGAGGCAGGCTTTAAGGCAGTTACAGGTGGCTGTGCTTGCTCACTTATGCCTCTTTTTAAAGAATATATGATCACTCTTACTGCCCTTTGTTAGTTTCAATGACCACCATTTCTGTCAGAAAGGGAGGTCTCATTTCTCCCTTTCTGCAAACAGATATGTGTGTTGCCAAGTTTTACATTTAGCATGTAATTTTAGTTCATTTCATCGCTTCATAGAATTTTATTTGTGTTTATTTACATTTTTATGAAGTCCTAGATCAGGCTGCTAAGAGATTATTAGTTCCTTATCTCTTTCTAAAGGAGACGGTCTCCTCCAAAAGATTACTTGCAATACTAGAAATTCAATCTGCAAAGTAATTAAGTGCTGAAGTTCTGGGGGCTTTTTTTCAGTGTTTCATGTTTTCTCATATATAGCTGTCTCATAGCCTCTGAATTTTTAAAAATGGTAGAAAAGGATATTATAGTCTGCTGCCTATTTTTATGATGTCTGAAGTACACTCTAAGAGGAGGTTTATTTGTGTTTTTAAAAAGTAATGGGAAGAATTAACTGATAGAAATTCTGTGTTGAGTTAATGACTCAAAAACCATTCAGTCATCAGATTTCGTCCACTGATAAAAGTAGGGTAAAGATTTGTAAGGTGGAAATAACAGGGACTACAAGAAATTGTGTACTGCATTTGTAATATTATTTGGGCACATTATTAGCCTTTTTTGTAAAATGTCTACATTTGAAAAATTAAAAGAAAACATGGTAAATCTGTTGTTTATTTACAATATAAATTTATGTCTGCTTCCTCCTGAAACTGTATTAATATCAGTAATTTTAAGATTATTCCCTTGTTATGTGTCACACCTTTATTTTTATCTTTGTAAGTTTATTTGGCTTTACTGCATATTTAGCATAGAAGGAAACTTTTTCTAACCTTTCCTAACACCAAGTGTATTCATGACCATTGTTGTCTTGTTTGCAGTTTGAATAAGGAAGGGATAAAATAATACTTGGTGGTAACGACTCTGGATTGGTTAAAGGAGGAATGCTGAAATGCAGCTTAATATGCTAAAATGTTTCCAGCCACATGCAATCATTGTGATTGTTGCTGCAATAAGGTTAAAAGAAGTCACAGGATTTCAGAGTGGGTTTGTTTTGGGTTTTTTACTTCTAGGAGAGCAATCTAAATGCAAATTTTATACCTGAATAAAATCCAAGAAGTCAGTATGAATGAGGCTTGAGGGGAAATAAACTCAGTGACGATGACACTTGGCAAGTTAGTCTATCATGCACTTTGGATGTGAAAGCATATTATTTTTTTCTCAATTTATCCTACACCTGTAATAGAATAAAATCAGCTTTAATGTGTTGATCATCTAAAATTGTATAGGTGCATGCTGGGTGAACCAGTCTGAACTAAAATTAGAAAGAGATCTACTGTGATGCTGATATATTATAGTTCTGAGTCTGTGAATCAAGTGTTCTGTTGATTGCATTCAAACTAAGTTTGTAAAACAGTTTAAATTGCAAGGTCATAATAAGGAAGCTTAAAAACAAGGAAAGGGAATTCTTTGAGTTCTAGGAATCTGCAGAAGAGTGCAGTATATTATTACAATGCTGTTCAAGTCTGCTACTACTATATTGAAAAACATATCCTGGAAATTGGTGACATTCTCTGTTTCTTCCTGCTCTTCCCAGTCTCATACAAAACTCTAATTGAATAATGTACCCCTGGCCCTGGATCTCTTCAACAGAAATAACTCTGTGTTTTCTGAAAGATATAGTTCCATGCCTGTTAATATATTTGCTACATTTCAGACGAGTACTTCTGCAGTTATTTCTGGAAACAGTATGTTTTGTTATGACCCCTATTACTGAAGCTGTCAGACCCGCATAGTTGTGAGCAAAGATCTGTTTTGTCACCTTCTGATTCTCTGCATCAAGTAGCTGGGGAGCACGTAGGAGGTATTAGGAATCACCATGTATGAAGGTCACAAATGCAATAATGTCGAACTGCTAGTTTGTAAGTTAGTTTGTAAGATATAACACCAGTTTAAAATAGTTGTTTACACTTGATGCACCATGTCACATTTGCTATGAAATATAAAGAAGAAAGGAGAGAATGTCAATCTGTTTTATTGGGGTCAAACTTAAATGAGTTCCTCTCTTCACTCAGTGTTCAGTCATGTTGCTGCAGGTATCAGGCAATCAGGACATTTCAGCACTGTTTACTTAAATCACATTTGTGAGACAGAACAAGTGCCTGGTGAAGAGTGTAGTTTTTGTGGCTACTCTTCCTTGAAGTTTCCAGGAGTTCTGTTAACATCTGTTTTGGTTTCAGTAAAGTTCTTTTTCTTTAGAACTTCACAGGAAGTAATCTTGCTGATTCTGACCTTATCTTTTGTACTGCCCTTACTTGTTAGAGATACCAATGCTGTTTTAACAGATCTGTTGTAATCCCTGGTTGAAGACTGGCTGACTGGTGCCCTCACTTGAGGCAAAGTAAAACCCTTTGTAGCAAAACAATGTACAGATATATTCAGCATATTTATTTAGTGTCTCAACCAGCTGAACCTCGTGTTTCATATTAACCTGTGGAGAGTGAAATATTTTATGCAATCATATAAATTGCACCTTAATCAATGAGGTTTTTTGCTTCAGATATGGTATGATTGTAATTAACCACTGTGAACTGTAACAGTTTTTGGGACTTTTCCTGACCATTTTTCACAGAACCTCTGGGAGACCAGCTGATATGGGGCATGTATGTCAATATCTAATGGCTAGGATAAGGATTGACTACTTAAGCTCTTCCATTTTCAAAATGCTCTTTAGCTTACTAGAAAATAATGAAGAAATCAGGGTTTGCCTCTCCCACTTCCTAGGAATGTCTGTGCCCTTTTGCTTTTAGATATCCACAAATAATTTTTTAACATTTTAAAAATTTTATTTTATTTTATTTTATTTTATTTTATTTTATTTTATTTTATTTTATTTTATTTTATTTTATTTTATTTCTTCTTTGGCTGTATGTTTTTTGAATAAAACATTGCAATCTGTCAGAAATACAGTTTTAGAGGAATGGATGTAGAAAAAAGCAGTGATTTGTACCCCTTTTTTTCCCACAAACAAATGAAGAAAAGCCCCTATCCAACCAAAATAAGTTACCATGCAGGCAATATTAACAGTCCCAGCACTGAACATTGAAGCATGTTTTTGTTCCACGTGTGAAGCTTTTTCCCTGTCTGTAAGTGAGTGATTGCTGAGGACACATAAAAAAGAGTGAGGGAAGGGAAGATGCATCATAGATTGAGATTCTTTTAGAGGACATTTGACACTTTCAAGTTAATTAACGTTTTGTAAAGAGATGAAGTATAAATGAGCAAAGTTAATGAGTCTTTTTGTGTCCTGCTAAAGGAAAGCAGGCTGAATTTAAGTTTTAGGGGTTTTTGAAACTGATCTCAAGTTCCTCCATTTTTGTTTCCCTTGACATATATTGCTCTTCCAGACTTACAGTTTGCCAACATATTAATCTGCACATTTGGTGTTGTGATAAAGAGAAATTGGTTTTAATTAAACTATTGATGGATCTCATTAGATAATGAAAAATAGTTTTAGACTCTGAACTGCAAACTGCACATTGAATAACATAGCATATAAAACCATAAAGTATACTATCATACTAGTATTTGTATTTCCGCAAATTTTGTCACATGATTAAAATGTTCTTATTTCAATCACGTATTCTATACATTTTTTTAATTGTAAATTTTTATTTACCCATTAATTTTTCCTATGCTCATGAGGTTTAGAGGAGCTTTAGTTATTTTAAAACTTTTCAAAAATAGTCATCTGTCACAAGGGGTTAAACCTCTTGGGGTCATATATACCAAAAGCAGTGATGAAAGCCAGTTGGTCTATCTGTAGTCCTGAAAAGAAAATGGCCTGTAGCTGGCTTTGTCATTGTTACTTGTCAAAGTATCCATTTTTGATGTGACATGATATGCTATTTTGGCTATTTTATATGAAATTTCAAATGTCAAAAGTTCTTCTGAAGCTTTTTACCTATAGATCCAATGCTGTGAATATATTGCAAAGATGAAAGTTCATCCTGTGTTGCACCAGCCTGTATCTAACCTTGCTTAAAATATTGGATGATTTTTTGAAGGATTCTGAAGGATTGTTCCAGACATAGAGCTAAGATTCAAACAAGCATTAGTCATTTCTGGTCCTATAAGAATGGGTCTTTCGTAATTTTATCCTCACTTCTTGATTGGTTTGCAGACCTTCCAAACAGACTTCTCTTCCAGATAATCAGGTCACAGTAAAGACAGTCCCAAGTCAAGAAGCAGCCAAGTTTCTTGGTTAATGCCTTTGCTAACAGAAAGCACCAGCATAGAAACAATTAAAATTAAATCTTCTTCTATTTTTATTCAGAAAATCATGGAGAGAAATGGCAAAAGGAATTTTACATTTGAATAAATTGAAATGAAACATTAACAATTAAAAATTCTTGCAGTGTACATATACTAAAAACCCCAAAAAATTATGCTCTGAACTGGTTTGTTGAAGTGCTGTCTCATCAGGATCAGAATCTCGCTCTGGCTTCAGTGGAAAATGAAATTCTCTGATATCTTTTCCCTGTTTTTTATTTATAAGGACGCCATGTCCAGACTCTTTCTTTCCTGTTGCTTTGAGCCTCAGATCTTCCCACAGTGACTTATGGTACCAAAAGATCAAAATGTTTTGCTAGTCCCTTTGACATAGTCTAACTCTCTATGTGAGATACTCATTGTTCTGGGCAGAACAGGGAAATGTAAAGGCAATGTGCTTTTCACTGCGTGGCTGCAAGCGGTATGGAGTGTTGGTAATTAGCTTCAAGGGACCTGTCCAGGTTCAGTTTTATGTTGAAATTAATTAATTAAAATGAGTTTTAGTGACCTCAAAGGGGTTAGAAGTGCAAATATGGACTAAGAGCCTGTCTAAGATTATACAATCAGTCAAGGCTTAAAGTTGTCTGAGCTGCAAAGTGACTGTCCAGGAACAGAGCAGGAGGGTGGATGCAAAACTTGACTTGAGTAGAAGAAATAACTAAAGGAAAAACAGTATGAATTAAGGATCAGACTGAGTAGAAATGATGAGAGTAACAGTCACCACTTCTTGTAAAATCTTCCAGTAGTAAACAGAATAAAGCTTTTAAGCAAAGGTGTCCTTATAACATACCCTGTTTTTACCTCGTTTCTTTTTGAGGGATGTAGTTGAAATCTCCAGGTATGTGAAAATTACAGGCTGTAGTTGATAATTTCCCTTCTCTCAAGAAAGTGGTGGACTTCATGTTATAATGGATATGAGGCTGTCATAGAACTTGGGTCCTGCAGGGCTCTGAAACTCCTGTCATCACTCTCACCGATTGATGCTTCCCTTTTGCTTCTTGAAGATAGAAAATAGGGCATTATGTATTTTAAAATAATTTTTCTTTTGTCTGAAGTGTTTGCTGGGATTGGGCACACAGAATATACCCCTTCATCCGCACCATTTTGTAGTGCATATGGATTGCTTGAGAACTTATGCCACCTTTGTCAGATATTTTTTATATACAAATAGTTGGCTCAGTTTCCAGTGTGTTTGCAGAGACAGAGAGCCATAGTCAGTCAACAGCTGCAAGTTTCCTAACAAATATGTTCTTGGACTCATGCCTAAGTGTACTTCCTCAGAAAATTACAAAAGTTACCTGTGAACAGAGATGATGTTTTCCTCAGAGTGTTGTAAAGGGACAGGTTTCACAGAATTGCAGAATGGGTCAGGTTGGGAGGGTTGGGAGGGTTCACAGTGGGCCGTCTGATCCAACCTCCCTGCTCAAGCTGGGTCATCCTAGAACACATTGCACAGAATTGCATCCAGATGGTTCTTGAGTACCTCCAGTGAGGAAGACTCCACAACCTCTCTGGGCACTGTTGCAGTGCGCACTCACCTGCACAGTAATTAAGTTTTTCCTCCTATTCAGGGGGAACTTCCTGTGCGTCAGTTTTGAAAATCTGGGGAAAAAAAAGGCTTTTATCAAAGAAAGTGTAATGTATATGCCTAGTAATTTTTGTGTCTCTTTTGTTGATTTTGGCTGCATTCTTATTCTGTAATTGGAAAATAATGGGGGCACTGAGAGATTAAGATCCAGAGCCCTAAATGTATTTAAATCCTGATACCACTGAAGTCATTAGAAATTAAAAGTTTGGATAGGAGCCAAATGGTTAAAATCCTTTGTAGGTTACCTGTGTGATTTAACCATGCCTTTGCATAAAAACATAAAACTTACTTTTGCATGATGTGGAGCAACAGTTTAAACAAATGCGATGATAAAGGACTACTTCGGCACTATAACATATATATCATGAATATTAAAATTTAAAAGAAGTTTGTACTCGCCATGATTATATTACATTTTTAAGAAATACTAATTTAGGAGAGAAAGATCCTCACCCCTTCATGTCCTAGAGGATGTACAGTGATTGCTGTCCTGACTAGCTATTTTTGAGTCTTTTCCTCTCTCTTGGAGATTTCCCTTTTATTCCCACACTCACTTGAATATTTGGAGTTGAGATTCTTAGGGCTGAAAAGCTGAATGAAAATGCAGGGACGCTCTTGGCACTTTTTGTACTGCCTTGGCAGGGAAAATAGCCATAATTTAATGTATTTTTAGTCTAGATCAGAGTTAAGCAGACTGCCAGTCTTAAAGAGAGTTTTAAAACAGTGTTTTTCTTAATTTAGAAGTATGCATTCCTACTTAGTCCAGAATTTTTTTATCTCAGTCTGTAAACACATGTTCCATTATAAATATTTTTTCCTTTTTTTTTTTTTTTTTCCCTTTTCCTGGAACATATAGATCTAAACTCAATATTGCGATGTTTCTTTGAATGTAAAATTGGAGATCATTTATAGCGCTTTGAATTGTCTGGCCTGTATTTTCTAAATCCTAAAAGTGGTGTCAGTGTAAGTAATTTTTAAATGTAATGTTTTCCATAAGCTGTAAGTATACAAGGTGTATCATTCATGTTATTACTTTAGGACACATATTTGTAGTCCTTAGACTTAATAAAAAAGTGAACAGCTGCTGGAGGTAATACATTGTATGTTTTTCTGTTAGTAGCAAAGACAAATAGCTTCTAGTAGCATATAGTACATCAATAACTTTTACATTTAATTGTATTGCTTAGAGGCAAAATCACATCCCTCTAAGTCAAGGGCAGGTGGATGGATAGGTAGATGGATAGACAGATGAAAAACTAGATTAATTCATTTGATGAGCGACACACTCGGAATAATAAAAAGAAGGGAAGAAATGCAGAGCAAAGGATGCAATCACTCACATATTTCCCATGTTCGTTAAAAAAAATTGAAAGGAAAATTTCTGTAATCTGGGTGTACATGGTAGAAAAACAATTTTAGTAGAGAGAAAATGTTTCTGCAGGACTTTGCAAGGTAAGAAAAAAATCCCTGGGACTTTTCATGCCTTGCTTCCTGTTATGTATTGGCAATATTGTTGGTATCTGGAAATGGAAAATAATAAGCTGAGATTTTACATCATGTTTTGATAAATATTTTGAAAAAGACATGTTTTGTCAGCTTTTAAGATGTCTTGGGCATGTTGATGGAAAAAAATTTTTTGATTTACTTGGACCTAAGAAATTTCCCAAAGATCAAAACAATTACAAGTGGTTGAAATAATATATTAAGTTAAAAAAGAAAAAATTAAAGAAATTTTCCAAGAATTAGGAACTGACCTTGCTAGAGAGCTTGTACAGTGAGGAAAGCAAGTAATCTCTGAGAAACAGAGGAAGTTTGTGTTCAATCTTAGTCTTCATATTTGGATTCCTGACCCAGTGAAGGATTGTCTAGATTTGCCAAGGGTCTTAAATTTCTACCAATTTCCATGGTTATATGGCAGAAGTTCTAGGCTAGTTTTTGAAGCAAAGGAGAAAGAAACTAGGGAGTAATTTGCAATAAAGTCAAAAGATAGTGGAAAGATCCACATTGTAAAGACATTGTAGTGTTTGGTAAGAATGGTGAGAGCAAAGTGAAAGTGGAAAAGGACAATAAAGGATGTAGAAATTTTTTTCTTTTTCCTGAATTTCATGGTGGAAGAGAAAATTACTAGGTATGGAATTATATATGTGTGAGCAGAGTATCTCTGTATAACAGACATTATTATATTATATTATATTATATTATATTATATTATATTATATTATATTATTTTCCAATAGATTTATATCTATAAAATCCACTAAGACCCCAAAATTAAAGTGTAGTAAATGGAGAATATTCAGCATTTTTGACTGGTGGCATAAGTTGTAAAGGAGTTAGAAGAAAAATATTAGAGACAAACATTCTCTTTCTTATCCTGTAGGTAGGAGAATAACTGAGGAGAATGGGAGAAACTCCAGTTTGTACCAAACAGATTTGGTTGCATGATGTGGTTAGTAGTCTGGTCTTACCTGTGATTAGAAGTAGTTTGCCTGCAAAATAAGTGAAATATTAATAAGCAGGCCAAAGTGTCTGTTCAGTACAGCCTGTCAAAAAATGAGAATTGTTTAATGGGATTTGAATGGTGGTTAAATGATCCCTGCATGCAGATGAATATTGGGATTATTTGAAATCACAGTTGTTTTCTTTTTCTCTTTAATTACTGATGGTTGTAGATACTCAGTTTCATTTTGCTACAAATTTGGAATTATGCTCATCCATTTTGGCAAAATTTCACATCAAGCCTCAGGAAAGAAGAACAAATTGTTTCTTTTTGCCAGACAATAATTTGGAAGAAACAAGAATTCTCAACTTTATTTGCTTGTAAATTGGAATATTTTATGGCTGGAGTAGTTTGAGGAAAGAACCATTAATTGCTAGGGAAAAAAATATAAGAAAGTAAAATACATTCTCAAAAGAAACTTAAAAAGAAAGAAATATTAAGCCATTCATATTATGAAACAAAAAGGTGATGAAATTTTTAAAGACTGACTGAAATGACACTACAAAGAAAAAAAACCATGAAAAATGTGGATGAATAAAAATGTTATACAGGAAAGGAGGAAGCTAGAAAATATATATGGGAAAATATATAAAAGTGTGCAAAAGGTGACTAGAAATTCTAAAGGCAATTCTAGCTTGGTTGAAGACAAAAGAGAAGAATGGAGATGGATGGAAAAGATGAATTTGAATTTTTTCAGAAGTGGTTTCCTGGTGCAGCTGCAGGTGGTTGTCTGAATTCCATAACTAGTGTAGTAATCAAATTTTATTACAATACTTGGATGAAACAAATTATGATATTACATAAATATGCAGTTGAAGAACAGTAATAACACATCAGGAGTTCATAGCATATCAGTAGGGATCCTGAAAGTAAGAGGACCCTCTGTAGTGAAATTGTTTAATCCTTGGATTAAAGAAATATAGAATAAATGAATGTCTGGAATTTAAATTACTTGTTACTGTAGTTTAATTCTCAGATAACTCCATTGAAGATTAAGTTTTAGATGGTAAAATTTTGATGATATCACCTGCTCCACATCTTAATAATGAACTATCTCTCAAAATACCTTTTCAGAAGAGAAAAATTATTTAAAATACAATTTCACTTTCTATTTTTGAAAGTGTGTAGTTATAATCAAAATTATATCTGGGCATATGTTTAGAATCCAGACACCCAGATTACATTTTGTATACTTTCTTTAACAGCTACAAGTCTGATTGAGGTAAAGATGTCTTAATGTGGGATTCATTTAAATATTGACCATACAAATTTGAGAGCAGACAAATGTTTTGATATGTACTGCTCAGTGTTTAGAGATTAACCTTTATGTTGTTTAATTGGAGAAGTATGGAAAAGAAATTACCAAGGAAGACTTAAAGAACACTATGGGAGTTAAAAAATTCCTCTGTCACCCATCCCAGACTTGTATATTTCCCATAATTATTTAATTAACCAATATTTTGGTATCTCTCCCTTGTTTGCTTCTCTATTCGTTTGCCAAAGAAAAGTTTAAGGAGCCGTTTCCTTTTAAAAGTTGTGAGCTTTGACACAGGACCTGGAAGTCTGTATCTTACTCTCTTAGTCCCAGCTAATGTTAAACCAGGCCATATGCTGGTGCTCCTCTCTCTGTTCATCCTGGCCAAATATATTTGACTTTGTCCCTGCTCTGTATAATTCTGTACAAGCCTCCCATTTGCTTCCAAATGCTCTTAGATTGTGGCTTGTACTTAACTGCACTTCCTACTCCTGTTTTCTTCCCTTGGAGAATAGTATTTCTCTCCTCTCTCTTTCTTTATCTTGAGATACTGTTTTTAAAACTTGTAAGAGTCAACTAGTCAACTAGTATGTGTTTTGACAACACCCTAAAGCTTCTCAGGGAGGAATCCTCCAAAGGGAGTCTTTCTTCACAGTTTCTCTTTTTCTGTTTTCTGTAGAACTTATGCCATATTTGGGAGATGGATATGTCAGATGCATAGCTTCTGTAGCAGAATGAGAAATACTAAAAAAAAAAAAAAAATTGAGGTATCTTTTGTGTGCCAAGGCCTTAATTTTAGTCTTAATCAAATGAAAAGGCTTGCGAATAGATTATTGTCTCAAATGTTTGTTTGGAGTAGATTTGCTAATGATTATCAAAGAGGATTCCAGAGAGTGTCCTTTTACCTTTCAAGGTGTATCTAACAAAACCATCTTTCACTTGCTTTTTGGATTCATTGGTACATCTATCATAAAACCACTGTGGTTATCCCCTTAGTTCCCCTTGGTAATACATTTAGCTTTCCTAGAAACTTTTAGAGATTATTTTTTAAAACGAATTATCACCAACACAGGTGAAACTCTTCTCAATTCTACAGTTTGCATTATTGCTAATGTATTTCTGTTCAAGTATTTAATTTTGATAGCTTATTTTTGTGTGATAACATCTTCCTTTTCATGCACCATGTAAAGAGGTCGAAATCTGATACCATTTTTTTGCAGTAGTATCCTGTACAACTTTAACAGGTAATTGAGTAAATAGGAAATTGAAAAATCTCACACTGTAAGCTTGAACGTCATTTAGTATATGCTGCACAGCCATTTAACCTGCAGCCCACACATAGATATTAGAGTGGTGCTGTGTGTTACCCCTTACAAGGAAAACAGCTTTTCTGAAACTCTGTGACCTGCATAAAATAAGAACGTTTAGGGAGAAAATTGGTTCACACTTAAACAGATGGTAGTTGTCAGTAAAGACGAGTGTTGTCTTTTTTCTGCATTAGTAATGGCTCATAAGATTTCATTGTATATCAGCCCAGGAAACAAACAGTAGGTGCAAGAAGGCCTCATGTGCTTCAGGGGTTTGATTAGTCATGATTTCTTCATGTCTCTGAGCAAGCAGATTCAGCTGCTGGTGCTGTATAAGCACTACTAAATCTGCCCCGAAACACATTTATGTAAATACAGAGAGGTAATTAACCCTTATCAGGCAAGTTACCTGCAGCAAATCCTCACATGCTTGTGATAAAAAATGAAAGCCAGAATTTATCTTCTGGCTTTGTTTTGGAGCCTTTGTTTTCCTATACTTCTCTCATTGATGCTAAATATGCCACTTCTTCATTCTAATCAGGTTTGTTACTTTCTACTGCTTTGATGCAGAAATGGAAATTGTTCTTACCTCAACCCATGATCTTTGCCTTTTGTTCTTCCAGCTGGAGGGGGAGAGTAAGTGAGTAGCAGTGTGGGGTATTTAACCAGCAGGACTATTAAATTGGAGGATACAATTACTAAAACATGACACTTTTCCAAAAGAAATTTTCTGGTTTTACTTATCTCCATAAGCATAATACACTTCTCTCTTATTATCTTATTTGGCTACAGGGCTAACAAAAGCATAAAAGAATGTATGAAAATCAGTATGTTTAAGCAATGAGACATAATATAGAAGAAATACATAAATATTGTATAATACATATAAGGATATGGCTAGTTTTTGCAGCTGCTTACTGCTACAATATTCAAGGACATAAAAAGGACTTCATCAGTGTGAATGTGGTGACTGAATATAAACCCCTGCATGTGTGTGTGGGAAAGGGCATTTTATGAATAACTGAATGTTAAGAGTTAAGTAGAAACTAGAAAACTAGTTGCTTTTTTTTTGATGTTTGATCTCATTAGTTTTAATAGAAAAAAATTAAGACTTTTTTTTATATTGTTTTTAGGATAAGATACACAAAAAGGAATTAAATATTAATTTAGATAATATTGGAATGGTAATTATAATTTTCTAAATGTCTCTGTAGATATTTTTCTAAATTTTCTTTATTGTGTTATTTTGAATTTGTAGACTTTGAACTGTGAATTTACTGGATTATGACAAAATATTGCTATTTCTCCTATTTCTTTTATTTTCCCCTTTATTATGGGTAGCTAAGAACAGTGAAGTGTTTAATAGAACATATTTTTCTTTCTGTTCTCTGTGTGTCTCCATTTCATCCACTTCATTATTCTACCAGATTTACCTGTATTTGTTTTCTCAAATTGACTAAAGCTCAGGTACTCTTGTCCTATTGAAGAAAGCTCAAGTCTGCACACAACTTCAGGATGCACAAATTGGTACAAATTAGTCCTGGATGATGCTCAAACTGCTCTTTGTTATTTTTGGAGCATTGTTTCTCATGTGGTGACTGTCAAACATGAAATGCTTGTTTGTGAACTAGTTTCTATTTATTTTGAACTTGCAATTTTTATTGGTTGTCAAAATGTTCTTTCATGCAATTGTAAGAATAAGGAGAAATATGTTCATGGTATGATCTTAAATTCAATTTCAACTCTTTTAACAGCCAGTCTTATCCTTTAATATTTAACTTTGAAGGCACTTAGGCCATAGTATGTATCATAATTGAACATATACTGTATTTAGACTATATAAATATAAATTCATATATACTCTTCTTTGATGTCACTGAAGCTTCCTTACTGGTACTAATGTCCAGTTGGAAAATTATTTATTTAGTAAACTGTTTATGGAATGATTTGTAAACTTTTTGTTGAGATTATCTGGAATTTTGAATACCAGCAATTTAAAACTTCTATTTGTTATTGCCTTCTCCTAATTAGCAGCGCACAGTACACATACAAAAGTTACCAAGACTAAGCCTCAGAATTAATTTCCTGGGAACATTTCTGTAAAGCAATATAAAACTTCAACATTATAATTGTTCTGCTGTTGTTCAGCTTTGTACATTCATGTTCATGTATTTTTAATATGTTTGCTAATGTCTTTTTTTCTTATATGGTGGCTGAACAACTACTAGCTGCTGCTTATTTTGATTGTGTATAATTTTCATGAGTAATTGTGATCTCAAGCTCCTCTCTCTCTTTGGCTGTAAATGGTTTTTCAAGCAGAAGAGTAACCAGCATGAATTCAGTGAGCTGGCTCTCATTTGGTAATTATATTTCATGTGGTTTTTGTCTTTCATTGTTTGTACATAGGTAGCTGAAATTTACGTTGTGTTTCTTTTATCGGTTTTTGAAACTGTATATACAGGCTATCATTATGGTCTGTATATTGTCTAGGAATGTTCAGCTTCATCTCACCAGTACAGCTACTAATTTTAGTATATCAGAGGTCATTCTCCAGAAATTTGTGTATCTCTACTTTGCAGGACATTCTTCCTTAAAACAGTCTGAAAACAGAAAATTGAATGACTAGATGTTTCTAATCTTGCAGTGCTTAGGAAACTGCTGCTTATGCAGCAAAGTCTTACGGTATGAAAGTGCTTATGGTCGGTCTAAAAAAAAGTATATTCTAAGTGTCTGATCTTTGCATCCAGAAGTAAATAGTTATTTAATAAGCATTTATCTTAGATCAAGTGGGATTGCCCTTGTTAGTGGTGGCAGTCAGTTTATTGATAGATAAACCAAACCATTTTCAAGGCATCAATGTTGATTTTGAGATTCCACTATAATATGAGAAATGCAACATGTCTCGTTAGAGAGTTAAATGTTACAGAAAATGGAAATTCTGTTTGATTATGAATTTGTAATTTATTTCTAGGTGAGAGACTTACCCAGCCTTAAGCTGTGAAGAATTGCGGTGTGTTTTCTGAAGGACTTAGAACATACTTTGCATACTTTGGAATGGAAATTGTCCTACATTGAAACTTTAACCTATCCTGTAAATTTCTTCCAGGCTAACAGTTCTACAGACATCGAGATTCATAAATTCTGCTGTATATGTTGCTGCATACTTGCAATTCAGCTAGAATGTCCTTTTTCAATCCTAAATTAAAGAATAAAATCCAGCCATTCCGAGTCTACTTCAGGTGGTTTTTAGACTTTCAACTGAAAGAGGTTTACCGTCTTGACTTTATCTGCTACATCATTACATGGAAATGTTTAAATCCCTCCCTCAAATTAAGCCCACCCTAACAGCCCAAATATTTTGATATCGTGGATTTAACTTCATATACTTAGTAATCTTAATGGATTTATTTATTATCACTGGTGAGCTCTCTGTAAGAGATTTTTGTGCACCAAAGAACTTGTTGACCTGTATTGACATGTTTGCAATCCTTGTTGCAGTGGCTTCTCTGGTGTTGACATCTGAGTGGTTTGTCTTCCACAGAGGAGGAATAGAAGGAGAACGAAGGAAGAGAAAATGAGGACTGATGGAGACTTCCTTCTTATCACACTACTTTCCCAAAGTATGTAAAGGTTTGTGGGTTTTTTTTTTTGAAGTTAAGCTGTATTTTGCTCTACATCCTGAAGCAATGAATTTGGAAATTGTATACAAGGGTTTGTAGGGAGACAAGCTTTGGTATTTACAGTGGCTTTGATTTCCACAGTGTGCACAACATTCTGTTGTATAGTTGGAGCATCTGTAGCTAGTCAATTGTCAATCATTATTTTGCTACTCAAGATGACATCTAGAAAATGGTGTGAGGCAAGGTTATAATTTCATCACTGTGCCAAATACAGGTGATAGTGCATTTTCTTGATCAAAATTATTCTTTACTCTTAGTAGTAAAATAAAGGGGATCAAAGAAGATAGAAGGCCCTGCAGTATCCTAAGATGATATGTGCATATTATCCTAGGGAGTTTGCCTAAGCCAACAAGTTACCTCTGGCTCTTTGTGGCTTTGTATCCTAGATTAGTAAGAAAATGTTCACAGTTTTTTCCTTTGGAAGTATATCTTCAAAATGTCTATTCTTTCCTAGGAAATTACGTAGAAGGATGTGATATATATTACTGCTTATAAGCAGAGGACATTAAAACTGCTAGGAGAGTAATTATTTGGAAAAATTACATAGTTCTTATTTCGGGAAATATTTTTTCCAAAATGTACCGATTTAGTACATTGCTTTGGGTGGCTATAACAAGCAAATCTGCTTCCTTCCCATTTTAATATCAAGGTATCTTTTGCCTCACATTGAAGTAGACTGTGGTTTTAATCACTTATCTCTAAAACTACCTTGCTATAGTATTCATTAATGTCTGTCCTGTTTCTAGCCAGGACAGGGTTGATTTTTGCAGTAGTCAGGAGGAGGCATGGCTAGGACACAGAAGTTATCTGATACTACCTCATGCCATTGTCAGAGGCAGGGAAAGGGTCTCTCTTCCAGTGAGAAGGGGTTCCTTTTGCTTGATGAAACCTGGCAAAGGGAGCCATCAAGTCTGTCTGTTGTTGTTTGGGGTTTTTCCTGTTAGAATTTTCTTTTACCCTCTGTCATTAGTATTGTTGCTGTTACTGTTTGTTTTCTTATTTCACTGCTGTTTTCAGTAAGTTGTTCTTATCTTAACCTGTGATCTTTGCCTTTTTTAGCCTTCAGTTTTCCTCTCCAGCCTGCTGCAGTGGGAAGGGGGAGGGGAAAACAGAGGAGCAAGAAAAAGAGGCATGTGCTTTTGGAGAGACTCGGTGCGTGCACTGAATTGGGGAGTACCATTCCTAAACCACGAAAATATCGCAGTATTGAAATGAAAAGTACAGGTGTTGAACATTCTTCTGTTACTATTAATAATGTGATAGCCTTTTTACTCATGGCTTACATAATTAAAATTCCTTCTTTCTGTTTATTTATCACGATAACCATTTTATCATCAAATGAAAAGAAATACTCTTGTCCCTTTAAATAGTGCAGGGCTTTCTGGTCAGTAAGATCTAAGGCAATAATGTTAAAAGGTGTCTTTTCACTGGCTTTCAGTATTTTTCTGTATGTATTGGAAGCAATAAAAGTTTAATAAACTAGGATGGCAGAGAGCAATAGAACTTGTATCAGCCTGTGTGATGTATTGTACAGATATTACTTAAGGCTTATCTCCGGACCTACGAGAATGTAAAATGTTCTTTGTCAGTTAAGGATCTTAGAAGATAAACAGACGCAAACCAACACCACCAACAAAAACACGATCTTGCAGTTTGTTCCATCTACTCTAGTTTTGACAATATTGTACTGGAAATGCTTTTTAAAATTATTTTAATGAATATATAGAGAGCAAAATAGAGCTGCAGTACTCATGGAAAACAACCCCAAACTGCAGCAGTACACTTGATGTCTTAGAGAAAATTAGAAAACATTTCACTCCCATGTAATTTTTTGAAGTGTGGCTGAAACAATTTTGCATTAGGTTGGGTGACAGTCTCTGTCCAGTGTCTGGAAACAATTGCTGGCAGGTAACAGCAGTGTATTTGACAGCAGATGTGAATTTGTAGATTCACGCCTGAAATAAATTCCTAAACCATATTTGCAAGAATATTTTTACATCTGAAATTGTTGCATATATAGTTCTTGTATCAATTGTTAGAAGTTGTCACAAGCCAGGACTCAGTGATGATTTACATAAGCACTGTTTCTGCTTTAAAAAGAAACTAAAATAAAGCCCCTCACATGATAGCAAGATATCCACCCAATTAAAATAATTGGCTAATTATAATTAGATTAGGGAGACCTGGGAGACTGGTTTACAAAAAGGATTAGATGAATTAAATATGTTCTGGCTTATCAGATGTCCACACCTACACTAGATTAAATCCCAAGGAAGGCAGATAATTATTTAAGGATAAGAAAAGGTGTCTTGCTAGTTAAAATAATTCAATGTTCAGTCTAAGTAACAAATAGTTCTACTGGATTGAAGAATTAACTATAGGAAGCAGTGGAATAAAAATATCCTATGTATTTAAAATTAGAATCCATAATATATGTAAAAGCAGTCCTGTGCTGGGATGAAGGCAACTAACATGATGCTGTAGATGATCAAAGTAATGCCTTTTGAATTTTTTACTTGTTACATTGGTTTTAGAAAAAAGATCCTGATTATTTTTGGCATGGACAATAGCTAAAAGTAAAAATCCTGTTAATCTTGGGCTCAGGTTTAGTGTATTTCCTCACATCACACATAATATATGTGCAATGTGTTCTTTCTTACAAAACCAGAACCAATACTGTAGAATACTATATAGGGAGGAGATGTAGTACAGAGACTGTAGCTCTACAGTCATCATTTAGCAAGAGAGGCTTTTTAGGCACGTGAACAGTGTTGTTTTGCTGCTTACATTTGCTGTGTTAGTAGATGGGACCCAGATAATTCTTCCATTCCTCATGAATGGTTTTGATATAAAAGTGTTAGTCTTGATCTAGTCCTATCTCCCCAACTGATAGCTGAAATAGATAATCTAAGTAAACAGCTGGAAGGTTCAACATAGACAAAGAGAAGTAATATGCTTGGTGAACTGTAAAACTCTGTTTTTTCATTGCTCTTAAAGAAACATTGTATATTGCATCTGTAATAACAGAGTAGATCAAGAATTTTCCAAAAGCCAGAGGTCTGGGCTGAAAGGCATGGTCTGAAAAAGTTTTATTTAATACCTCCTAGTTAGTCTCAATGAGAGCAAGCATGTTCCAGATTCTTTCAAAATGAACCTTTGTTCCATTAGCTGCAGAATTAAAAAAGCTTGAATGAAAACTATAAAAAATAACAGTGCTTTGGTTAAGAAGTGAAACTGGAGTCACACGTGCACAAACAAGACACCCACCCACATGAAATAGGTCAAAGGAATTTAAATGCACACTGCCATACTGTATAACTGATAATCTATATTGTTTCAGGCTATATTAATTTATGTAGTTGTAACTACTACCTCATTATATCTAGATTAGAGAGTACTCCTTTATAAAGAGATTATTTGTATTTAATGTGCACTGATTAATCATGTCACTGTATCTATTTTTAGAATAATTAGATGCCTCACAAAGAAGTTAATTATCTGGCATAAAAAAATATAAACTTCTGATGTGCTATAGGAGAGAAGGGTTTTTTATATTAAACTAGATTTGTTCTGAAGATTTCCTTTACAGAGATTACAAATTGTGCTCATCCTGACTGGTTTTGTCTCAATCGTGAATGATGGTAACTATACGAGATTTGATATGTAGAATCTGATAGCATTACTGCATATTAATTTGCATTCTGAATTTGTTCTATAGTGAAAAGCTCACCAAGAGAGAGAATTCAGGTACTTGCACACTGTTATTTGTTTCGTTGTCCAATCAGACCATCACAACAGAAAGCAGAACTAGACAGAGGCTGTCCCATGTTAGTGCCATGGCAATCACTGGGAAAAGGGAAAGCAGACTTCCTGAAAACTTGTATTGATTTTTCCCTAGATTACAGTGCTTTTATTACCTACAAACAGCGAAGGGTGTAGGGGCTGCTTTTCCCCCTCCTGCATTGACTGGGTTTGACCAGTAGAATGTATCATTAAGCCATCACGGGCTTCCTTTTGAAATCTTGGATGCTTGTTCCTGTCAGATAGGCAGTTGTTCTTCTGTTCCCTATAAATCCTAGCTCTAGACTACCTCTTCTTCCAGTAACATGGCAAATATCCTTCTTCCAATCTTTTTTCCTGTATGATTTGCAGTAGAGTCCTAAAAAATATGCAGGTCAGTTCTATTAATTCTAGTTACTGCTGTTTGGCTGTTTTTATGGGCAATAATGAAAGCAGGGTGGAAAAAAACCAAAAGACTCTTTCTCTGAAAAAAGGGAGCTTATAGAAAAATGAAGTTTAGTGGCAGAGATATAGTAGCGTCTTCTCCAGAAAATAGTAATATCATCTACACACAATTGTCTAATAATTTAATAATTGTGCCTTACCACCTGCTGAGCATACTTGCAATGTAACACTTGCAGTTACAATTCAAGAAACCACTTTTGTTGTGGTTTATACCAGCGATTACTATATATTAATATATCCAGAGTTAATTATATGAGCCAGAATGCTTCAAAGTATATATGGTGTGTTCTGTGATCCTAAACTTTGAAAAAGTGAGGAAAATATGAACCCAAATAACAAGTTAATCTCCAGCTCTTGCAACTGACCTGAGATTTGACTAATAAATGGTAGTTGCTTACCACAAATTCTATGACAGGATTTTTCATACAATCATAGAGTTGTTTAGGTTGGAAAAGGCCTTTAGGGTCATCAAGTCCAACCATCAACATACCACCAGCATCATATTCACCATTAAACCATGTCCATTAGTGTTATACCCATAGGTTTTCTGACCACTTCAAAAGTGGTGGTGACTCCACCATTTCCCTGGGCAGCCTGTTCCAGTGCTTAATAACCCTTGTGGTGGATAAACTCAATATCCAATCTAAACCTTCCCTGGCAGAACTTGAGGCCATTTCTTCTTGTCCTATCACCTGTTATCTGGGAAATGAAACTGGCTCCCATTTCACTAGAACCTCCTTTCAGGCAGTTGTAGAGAGTGATAAGGTCTTCCCTGAGCCTCCTTTTCTCCAGACTAAACAACCCAGCTCCCTCAGCCACTCCTCATAAAACTTGTGCTTCAGACCCTTCAGCAGCTCCATTGCCGTTCTCTGGACATGGTCCAGCACCTCACTGTCCTTCTTTTATTGAGGGGCTCAGAACTGGACACAGAAACTGAGGTGTGGCCTCACCAGTGCCGAGTACAGGGAAAATCACTGCCCTGGTCCTGCTGGCCACACTATTCCTGATACAAGCCAAGCTTTCATTGGCATTCTTGGCCACCTGGGCACAGGCTGGATTATGTTTAGCCACTGTTGACCAGCATCCTCAGGTCCTTTTCTACCAGGCATCTTCTCAGCCACTCTGCCCCCAGCCTGTAGAGCTGTAGTTGTTGTGACCCAAGAGCACGATGTGGCACTTGGCCTTGTTGAACATCAGGCTTTGGGTCTCATCCCATTGTCCCAGCCTGTGCAGATCCCTGTGAAGAGCCTTTCTGCCTTCCAGCAGATCAACACTCTCCGGGCCTGGCCACCCAGCCAGTTGTTTACCCAGTGAGGTACTGCACTTCTCTGGCGGTGTGTTTAGAATGTCAGCACAAGCACTAGATTGTTATGTAAGCAGTGATCAGAACATGTAGGTTGCTAGGTTTGAGCACATCACTTGTTTAAAGACACAGGATAATTAATTGTGTAGATAAACACATATTTCCTGCAAGTCTTTGTTATATCAAGGAGCTACTGTTAGGTTTCACAACATGAAATCAACCTTTTTGGTTTCAGTCCCTGGTGTTCTACCATTTTCAAGGAAGGTGAGGCCTCTTCTAGACTTGTCAGGCCTCCAGGTCCTTCAAACCATCAGCTGAAAAACAGAGCACAGGAAATCAGTAATATTGACTCACGGTTCTAATCTAGGGTCTGCAATATTATTTTATCTGTTTGCCTTACAATTATTGACTTTTTCTGTATATCTAGAATGTTTTTTCCTTTCTTCCATGCAGAGAGTTTATGAGATCAGATTTGTAAATCATTTGAAAGTAAAAAAAGGCTTCTTTAAACCCCTAGAAATGTACCATATCTAATATTTGCACTAATCCCTGCTCTCTGCTGTGTGACAAGTGTCAATAAACAACAAAAAAATAGACTGCTTTTCCATCGTGAGGAAGCTAAATTTACTGCTATCTGTGATACCAAGCAACTTTGGTATATTAAATGATGGCAGTGCTTTGAAGGTGCTAATCTACTGAGGAGGTACTGATGTTGTTAATGTCTCTCTGAGGTACATCATGGTAGATTAACATCAGACATCTGGGAGCCGTGTTGATGACACAGCGAGGAAGAAACTATTAGCAGGGACAGTTGTCCTCCAACAATGTACATTGAACATTGCTGTGATCTCTGAGGACACAGAGAAATGAGTCCTGTTTTATTATTAAAATTAGGCTATAAAATTTCTTTGAGTTTATAAAAAAGCATTTTTTGTTCCTTAAACAACAGGGTTTAATTGTTTGTATTAAAATGAAACACTGCTGTTAAAAGCCAGCAGGTAGTTTTAATAATGTGCATCAAATCATGTAAATATAAATGGATACCCTAGGGTATGAGCTGTAATCAATTCATCAGAGATTCCTAATAATGAAGCAATTAATTTGATATGGGGAAAGTTATCACTTGCCTTCCAGAGCTGACAAGTTGCATTTCAGTTCACTCCCCCCTCACTTCTTCCTCCCCTCCTCTTGGCATAGCTTGAGTTTTTACTCACAGCCATATGTGTCAGACTTCCCATCTGTCAGAGTACTGGCGCTGCCTGAAGAGACACTACACAAACACTCATGTCTAAGCAGTTTAACTAGAACCAGATGCATGCCATGCACTGTTAAAACTGTATTCAAAACTGTTTGCCTTTTATGTCGTGCTTTTCCAAAGTAACAGTGCCTTTAGGAAGGGGAAAAAAACTAATCCAAGCCAACCAACAAACACAAGCCCCAGCAAGCAGTGCGCTTGCAAGATATATCACAGCTCTTGGTAAAGGAAACAAGAACACGGAGGAGAATCTGATCATGTAATTTAGGTGGTAATGAGATCACTGCTATTTCAGAGCTTACACCATGATAACATATAAATCCAGAGACTAAATCCTAAAAATAAGATGTGATAGTTGAGTACAAAATGAAGGTGTGAAGAATTAATTCTAATCTTCTGGAGAAATACAACTGCCACGTGGAGCTGTGTGTTATGTAGCAAAAGCTGCTATGCTAAAACAACTTGTTGTATCTGTGGTATAGTAATATATTCAAGTATTCCCCAGCTGAACTGGAAGTAGGCATACCCATGGCCTCAGCCAACCTTTTTTATATCAGCAGTGAGAGTGACTTTGGCAGGCGAGCTGACTGTAATTGGCTGTGCTCAGCACCTTAGCAGATGTGCTCAGCACGCATTAGGATCAGACTATTTTGTCTCTATGAAGCAGAACACCGCTGAAAGCCACTGGAGGTTTTGCTTGACTAAGGTTTCCAAATTGGCCACTGGGTCTGTTTTCACTCCTAAAAAATATGGCATCTTCCCATGTAAATTTTTTTTTCTTCTAAAATATTCTTAGCCTAGCTAGTATTTTGTGACCTGAATTGGAAATATCCTGAGTGAAATATGGCATGCGTTGAATTAGACAGGTTCACTTTTGCAATTGTATGGGTTTAAGAATGATGTAGAATGATTAAGGTGATGTTAGGTGGTGCAGCAGAGGGGGTTTATTTTTCTTGTAAAGGACTGATTATAATATGCTCCCCAAGGAATTTATTTTCTAAGGAATTCTCTCTTAATTCTACCACCTCACAGGCGTGTTCCAGCCCTCATGGTGGTAATTATCACAGAATCACAGAACATGCTGAGTTAGAAGAGACCCATCAGGATCATCCAGTCCAACTCAGCCCTGTGCAGGACACCCCAAGAGTCACACCATGTGCCCGAGAGCATTGTCCAAACACTCCTTGAACTCTGTCAGCCGTGGTGCTGAGACCACTTCCCTGGGGAGCCTCTTCAAGTGCCCAAACACTCACTGGGTGAAGAACCTTTACCTGATATCCAACCTAAACCTCCCCTGACTCACCTTCATGCCATTTCTTCGGTCATGGTCACAGTTATGGAAAGCTAGAGATTTATACTTGCACAATATTTTTGTAATTTAATCACATACTTAACAATTGTGTTTCTGTGCAGTAATAGAACCTTACAGTTATCAGTAGGATTATTATGTTGTTTAAAACTAATCGGTAGAAGGAGACAGCTCCAAAGAGTACATTTCCAGAAGCGCTATATCTTATAATGAGTAATGTATAAGGTGTTAGGATTTGAAGTCTCTGAATCCCTCATGTCATTTGGGAATCCATTATTACTTCTTCACCAAGCAGTATACTGGATTGGTTTTCATTTTGTCTACCTGAACTAAAGCTATGAAAAAAAGGTAATTGAAAGTGCATTGCCAGATGGATTGCCTTTGAACATTCCCAGATCGAGATACAGCCTGTCTCTAGCTAAAAGTAGAAGGAATATTTTCAGTGAAGTTTGGTAATACTTGAAAGAAAATGTCCAACAGTTTACTTAGTTAGTAATAACAGTGAGTGAAATAGGTGCCAGTAAGAATCAGACTGTAATCTGTATTTATAAAAATCCACAAAGAATGATTTGACATCTCCTGGATAGCTTTTCTAAATGTCAATATGAGTAGAGGGGACTCTACTCGTAATGTCCAATAGGCTGATCAGATTTCTTGTTACAGCTCTTGAAAGGCTCGTGTCCTTTTCTTATGGCTCAGTACCAGTGCTAATGAGGGACAGATTATTGGTTGCAGAAAAATGATCTTCCAGAATCATTCTATCTATCAATCTATCCTCGTGGCTGGATCTCTGAAGCTGATTTTACTCCCAGTGCTCTCTGGAGACTCTTTTCTCTGCGTGTGTCTATTGAAGGCAGATCTGGTTTTCAGGCCTTCAGCTAGTTTTTTTTTAAAAGGGAAGTTGTTTAAATGCTACATTATAGATGATAAATAAATAACCCCATTATAACAGACTAAATAAATTGTTGGATGTTATGAGAATTTCCTCTTGCCTTGTATATGAAGTTGGAGGTACTTGAAAGAGCTTTTTATCACAATATGCAAATATTTAAAATCAGATTTTCTGCAAGGTAACATTGCCTGCATGCACTTACTTCTTGACATTCTTACATTGAGGACCTAACTTTCCCCTGAATTTATTTTTCTGAATGAATTTACAATTATTTGTGTTCAGAGGGTTTATTTTTGCCCATTACCCAAGAATCTTATCACACAGCTTTAGAGGGCAGTGAGTGCCCTTGCACCCATTACTTTTGCTCTCTGAAGATGATTTTATGAATTGAGCTGTACTGTCTTTGTTCTTTTTCATTGGCTTAACTGCTTCCTAAAATATTTTATTTTGATTATAATGGATGTTATTTTACTTGGCTATGAGCTTAACTAGAAGTGTGGGAATTGGGCTGAGTTCTTTCTACCTCCTGCCTCGTTCCTAGTTTCTCAGCTCCTATCTCATGTGGATTTAACACTTTTCTATTACCCTCAGAGGCTGTGAGATGCATTAGTGCATTAGGGTCATGCAACTACCTACGTAAGTGTTAGATAAATCAGAATATGTCTTCACAAAGTCCTCTTATGCCTTATTTGAATTTTGGAAGTGTCGTGAAAGGAGAGAGAAGACAGTAGTCAGGAGACAAAACTTTTTTTACCTGATCTGCCTACAGATTAAGGTGAAAATGATGAAGCAGAAGAATGTCTGTGGATCCAAAAATTTTAACATGGCAGTTTTCAGAATTAGAAATGACAAAGGCTTCTTTAGATCCAGGAAGAATCTTTATTTCTTTGGGAATTTTGGATCAGGTTCAGCTATTTTTGCTGGCTTTCTTTATCTAAAGAGATGACTTTCTCATAATTTAAACATAAGATGCCAGAACAATTTTTCTTCAATGATTTTATCTTCAGTAGAAACATTTTTCTGTGGAAACATACCTTCTTGCTTGAAAACGAATAAACAAAATAACTAAACTTTTAAAAAACCCACAGCCCAAAAAGCTCTCAGAACTATTGAGGACTTTCAGGTTAATACAGATCTAATCATAATTGGTTGTTGTTATTTTTACAATATATCAGATCCCAGCCTGATATGTGTGGAAATGCTTCTTATTTTCCTGATCTTTTTCAAAATCAAGGCCAAGGAAATTAAAAAAAATATTAACTTTGAGGGAAAAACCCCTTCAAAATCACTCTAAATCAGAGCTTTCTGGTTGGGAGTCCTAATGAAATCAATACATTGGAACTCATATCAGGACAGAAGAAAAAAAGTAAAGCTATCTGCAGATATAGCTGGGAGTTTTACCTCAATGTGGCAGGTTAACATCACCCTGTGAATGATAATGGATTCAACCTGAAGCTGGGAAATGGTGTAATCTCTCTTGTGACTGGGAAATCAAGAAGGAAAAACTGCATTGCTGATATAAAACAGGCAGTGTAACAGCTTTTACCGATGGCAGAAAACTCATTCTCACACCCAGGAGGTGTCTGGGAGCTGACAGCATCTGTGTCAGGTCAGGTATTTCACAGTTCTGTGTTTCCTTTTTCTTTATTGTGGTGCTGCTCAGTGTTTTGAAAAGATTCCAGCTACCTATTTCTTGACTAAAGGATATATTAATGGTTAATAAAATCATAAAGGTCATAGAAAGGTAAAATAGTTTCCAACAGAAAGAATACAGAGCATCAGATGGTGCAGGTGTAATGTTCATAAAAAACTGATAGTAGTTCTTTAACTTACATCTAGATTTTAAGTAACCTCTACAACTCTTTGCTTATTATGGATAGTTAGGACTTATGAAAAACAAACAGATAATTTTCTAAAATAAAGAAACTACAATTTTTTCTTCCTATTTTTCCTATTTTTTTTTCCTAATTTTTCTTCCTAACACATTGCTTTTGGCTCAAGATTTCACTGAGCTGCAAATTGGAAAGTATTTATAGGGAATAGCAATGCCTGCTTTCTTTCTTTTTTTCCCAAACTCCTGCCTAGCATCTTCTACTGCCCACTGCTGGAGACTGAGTGCTGGGATAAGCATGTCGTTGGCTGGATGCTCTTTTACAGCAGTATTGCATCTGTAAGGCTTGGACTCACCAGGCTGTTGGACGGAGGGTTTGGCAAGGTCTACATCAGCATGTAATTCCATGAAGTAGTACAGGATCATTAGACAGGAGCTGAGACCCCTACCTCTATGGTTTTTATTTGAACTAGATTTAATCTCATCTTCTGGACTGAATATACCCCTCATGTGTGTGATCGCGATGTATTTGACACAGTAGTAGGGAATAGATAGTGGTTTGTGTACTCCTGAAGCAGAGCTTCCAGCTTGATTTCCTGTACAGGTAATCTAATTTGTGCCCAGCCAATCTATCCAGTGTGCTGAACCAATGCACAGCAAGTAGGCACAGCAAAGGATTTGTTTCAAATTTACACTGGTATTCTGAAACAAGATATTAATATTACTTAGATCTGCTTTGTCTCAGCTTCATGCAGACAGACATTTCTTTCCCTTTGTATAGCTGGTAATGGCTTCTGTTTAGGAATGACTCTTGTTTGATATGTGGGGCTGACCTGATGGCACAGCCATACAGGCCCAGTAATTAGTTAATTAGCATTATTAATGTGTGTGTTTAATAGGCATGCCTGCAGAAAGAAGATAATTGGCTATGTTGGATTATATTATAGAGTAAGTTTGTATCTAATGTTGCTGATGTCCATGCTTTTTCTTCGTAACACAGAATAGATTTCAGTATGAAAAAACTCACTGAAGAGTCAAGAACAAATTTAAAAACATGATGATGTGTATGTTTTCTGCCTGTATTTTTGAATTACATTTCTGTCACATAACAGAGAAACAGACACTGCAGACCAGATCTGCAGAAGCTCATTTACATTTAGGTGGAACGATGCTGCTGTCCTGAGGCAGTGACAGCAAGATCTTCAAGGAGGCACTGAAGTGGAGGAAAAAAATATGAGTCCATGAACTCTGGGGAGACAAGGACCAGAGCAAATTTCCTTTGGCTTCTCTGTGGGTAGAAGAGGTTGGAATTTTCATCAACATTGCAGAGCAGGCTGACTGGTTTGGGAATTGCACTGATTATCAATGCTTGTGGCATTGGGAGGAAGAGTGTGGGTGCCACTGCTTTGAGGAGAAGAGCTGGTCAGTTATGTTTTGCCTTTGCCAGAAGCTCCTGGTGAGTTTTTGCAGTCATTAAAACTGCAGTATGAAACTGGTCTGTGGGATCTCATCACACTGCAAATAATGGCATTGTGCTTATGTGGCTGGAGAGGATGAAGGGCCAAAAATCTCACTTGTAACTTCTGTTCTTTTGTCTTTCTGAGATACCTTTGTCCTTTTGAAGGAAGGTTTTGGGGAATTTTAATTATGGAAATAGACATGTGCAGACATTCTGAGATTTTTAAAACCTGGAAGGAAACACTTATCCTAATTACCTGAAATAATGGGAATTATTAGGAGCAAAGTATTTTGCATTTTTTCTACACAAAGTCACATAGCTGAAGCAACAGCTAATAATATTCATCATCATCATCAAAAAAAAGATAATGTCATGGCATTTGTTGTCCCTCCACCAATGAGAGCATAAACACCATCAGATTCAAGCCAGAAATAACTATTTTCAATTTGAAAAACCAGTGTAAATATGTAATTGAATTTCAGCCATTCAGAAAAAAATTCCATATGCAGAAGGGATTTTCTTTCTTTTATTTTTTTTTATTTTTAATAATGATATTATGTTTCATTCTGCATTTTGAGAGAATCAGAGCTAATTTGAGGAAGACATTTAAGGACTTCTGTGTGACACATCACTACTGCTTGAAATCTTTGTCAGTATATGTGATTTATTTTATGTCATCTTAGATTGTTTGGGTACAAAATGCAAATTCTGACTTCTGGTTGTTGTTTTCAGGCTTTTTTTGGTAATATAAAATAGTACTAAATTAAACAGAGGGCTAACCATGTCAGATGATAAATCTCACCAATCACTTCAAAAGACTTTCTGCAAAATACTTTATTTTACGTTGAATACATTCACCAAGGTGAATGAAAACCTTCAACAACTAATGAAGTCAGTAAGAGCTGAGAGTTTCCTCTGAATATATGTCTGGTAAATTTTAGGTTTGAGTTTCCTCTGGAAAATCATCCCACTGTAAGTCTGTGCTACAGCCTTTTTAATGGTTAGTCAAAGACCTAGATCTGACCTTAGATTTCATCAAGGTAGGTGTTTGGGTGTTGATCCATGATTTACAGGAGGTTTATGTTCAGTTTAAGGGGAATAAAATGTTCATCAGTTTTAGGGCCTTCAGTTGGATGATGTGAATAAGAGTCTTCAGGTACCTAACATTTATTTTTATGCAATAAGTCCTCCTATCCTTTATTCAACTGCACAGCCAGAATTTGCAACAACATCCAGGATGTAGCCCTAGAATAACGGTGGGGTTTCTTTAAACTAAAAACCGACACATGTTGCTGGCTTAGTCTAAATAATACCTTGTTCCTAAAAGCTTTTGCACATTAGACGATTACACTCTAGTGATTATAGCTGTACTTTACATACAAATACTGTCATAATGTAGTGGTAAAAGAATAAGTCATGCATATATAAGTTTGAGCTAATTGTAACTTTCAAAAAATAACCATTTACAAGCTTATTACCTCATTTGATGTAAGATTGACTCTTCTTTTGCAGTCATGCTCCTTTGAATGACGTAAGATAACACCCATACACTCTGTTGGGCAAACCCACGGGAAAATACTGGGGGGTTGGTGTGTGCTTCTATATGGATTGTGACCACTTAGTAATCTCTTCCTTTTACAGTATGTGATAATCAGCTGACCATTTAATGCATAATAGTATTGTGGGTCTGTGTAATCGAGCAGAATGAAATACTTTTGTTTAAATAGGTAATTTTGGCTTGTTACTGAAATTCACCTTGCTTTTAGTGTGGTCATATGTTTTGGGAATGTATTTCTGGATGTTTGAGCATGACTGAAACTTTGCAACTTTTTGGGGTAAGTACTCTTCTGCTAGGATTTAAATTCTTTTCCATCAGCATTTAAATTATAAAAGAAAGGAAAACAACAGAAAGCCTAGTTCTTACTGAAGCTGTAACTGCTGTTTCATGGAAGAATGGATTTTAAATATTTAATGCTAATAAATTTTGTGTTTCTCAGTTAAAAAGGGCATATTTAATCTAAGCCTGAGGAGAATTTTTAGAAAAATACCAAGAGAATCTTGAAAAATTAATGTTAGAACAGGGCTGTTAGGAAAAAGGGAGGCAAATGTTTTTTAGAAGTTATTAAAACTGGCTTTTTGCCCCACTCTTTTTTTTTTTTTGGTGAAAGTAGTGATTGTATTGGACATGCTGCTATCTGTATCATGAAAGAGATGAATTTAAGAAATAGCGGAATCAATTTGGCTGAACTAGAGGTGTTGAAGTGGCTCCCAAGTCTATTAAAACTTTCACACATCCACATTTCCAAACTAATAGTTGACATCACCTGTCCCATCCCAACAGATCCTGTCAAGAGGAATAAGAACTGGTGCAATATGACAGCTGCTTTTAAGTAAGTGAGAGAAAGTGCTGCTGCTATTGCTCCCCTTGACTGTAGAAGACGAGACACAATGGGCTGCATGAAGAGCAGAAAGAAAGGGCCTTTTCTGAAGAGAAACAATTAAGGAGGCAAGAGTGAACTGGCAAGAGTGCAGGCATTTCACATTTAGTGGTCTAGGAAAGAATTGGTAACATGATAGCGGTGAGGAAGAAGGAAGAAAAGAATGAAAAGAGGAAAAGGGTATGGAAAAAATGCAGAGAGTAGTAAAGATACACAAATACAATAAGAAGACATTAACCTTAAGGTGTCACCTCTGATAAATGAGAACCACATTGCTGGAAGCTGAGAGGATACATGCAGTAACATGTATCACTGTGTGCTATATACATTCCTTTCTATGCTTTTCTTGCAGTTTTTGGTCCTAGCTGTAGCTGGAATAGGGCATAGAAATAGATGGCTTCATGTGATGACCCAGGAAGGGCATTTTATTCTTTCTATGTTTTGCCACAGTAGTGAGGAGACAGAAACCTGAAAACAAACAACAAAAAAAGGAGACAGCCTTATCATGAGCCAAATGCATCCTTAAAATTCAATTTCACGTTTGCTGCCTGAGGATGTGATTTGGAAACTGGCCAAAGAAATAGGAATCTCTTTCTGGCAAGTCTGAGTTTAGCTCTGGTCTAAGCAAATTATATCATCCTGCTACATGAATGACAAACACAGAACAAAAAATACAGACCAGTCTCATCTGAGATACTTAGGGGGTGCTTATATCAATGGTTATGTGAAGTGTATGTTGCATGCTGTATAAAAATTATTACCGTGATTCCATTATTCTCAGTTGAACTCCTGATAGAACTGTGATATGCTGGTGGGAAGGCTTCTGGGAGTCTGCTGTTAAGATCTGCCTGCCACCAAAGTGAAAGCAAGGTGCCATTGTGTCAAGTGGAGTTCAACTGTCTGCATTTGTATTGTCAATCACACATTCATAAAATGGAGTTTTTTCTTGGCCTTAGTTAAAAATATTTCTGGAGTTCATTTCTCTTTGCTGTCAGACCAAATAGCATTGAAGGTAAGGAGTTTAAAATAAATTTCATTGGGAGGAGGTGTGTCTATTCTTACACTGTCTTTTACAAATATCTTTATGCACAGGCATCTTTATGTTCTTGCATCTGTAAGTAATGTAAATTATTTAATGTATAGAACATTTACCTGCATGCATGACATATTTTAAGCAAATGAGATTATAAATGTCATGTACATGTACACACGCACATGCTAATAAAAGTTTGTGTTCATTTGTGGAAGAATGGAAGTGTTTCCAGGCTCTATCACCTTGTGATATCCTACGAAGTTACTGCTCTGGGTAAGTGCTGCACCTGGGGAGGAAGAGCCCCAGACACCAGGGAATGCTGGGGTGCACTTCCTGGAATGCAGCTTTGCATGGAAGGACCTGAGGACACCAACCTGGACATGAGCCAGCAGCACGCCCTGGCATCAAAGAAGGCATTGGCCATTCTGGGCTGTATGAGGAGTGTTGCCAGCAGGTCGAGGGTGATGATCCTTCCTCTCTGTTCAGCCCTGGTGAGGTCACACCTGGAGTTCTGGGTCTGGTTCTGAGCTCCCCAGTACAGGAGAGACATGGACATGCTGGAAAGAGTCTGTGGAAGGCCACGAAGATGATTAAGGGACTGGAGTATCTCATAGAAGGAAAGGCTGCAAGAGCTGCGACTGGAGAAGGGAAGGATTGGGGGAAAATTTTTTAGGAATGTCTGAAGAGAAAGTGCAAGGAGGATGGAGCCAGGCTCTTTTCAGTGAGTGCCCAGTGACAGGACCAGAGGCAATGGGCACAAACTGAAACACAAGAGCTTCTCTCTGGACAGTAACCACTTTTACACTGTGAGAGTGATTGAGCACTGGCACTGATGCCATGATGATTTTTTGCCTTTTCTTTTAAACCCCTTCTATACCTTTTTACAACTTCTGTATTCTTAGTGCTTTTTGCCTACATTCTTGGACTTGTTTGTTAAGCTAGGAGACTAAACATCTTAGAGGTTTTGTAGTTAGGGATCAGTGTGCCCCAGACCCCAAGGTCCTCTCCAGAACACATTTTGTAAACTAAGATAGAACCATCCAGGGGAAAGTTCCTTGGGGAGAGTGGCTCATTCTAGCCTCTCATTGGGGAATTTATGATAGATGTACTAATTACTAAAACCTATAATGGTATACCAGATCTTTTGGGGGAGGAATGGCAGTGTGTATTGAGGTGCATTCAACCTGGATATAGTGCACCTAAGGATCCTTAAAATAAATACCAAGGTAAAATCCTTTTTTCCCTTCTAACCGTGTTTGACTCTTGATTTTAAGACCAGGAAAAGGCATCAGCACAGGTTGCCCAGGAGACTTGTGGAGTCTCTGTCCTTGAAAAAATTGAAGAGCCATCTGAACACGGTCTTGGGCAACCAGCTCATCAGTCTGTCCAGTCATAGTAAAGCATGTTTAATTAGTGAAAAAGAAGAGCTTATGAATAAAAATAAGTTGCCTTTGATTATTTGGAACAGTGCTCATATTTCTTCTTTAAAAGGAAGATGTGCACACACTCATGGCTTCTATCATTACTGTGGGACACAAGAACGCAAAGGGAATAACTTATGGTCATTTACTGCAATAAAGATAACCCTTGATTTTTTTAAGGCTAAATTGGCAATTTACTACAGGGGAAAAGAAGAAATGAAATTTTCTGTAAGCTTAATTCAAGGAACTGAAAAGAATGCAAGTCATAAAAACAAATTTATTTTTGAACAGGTATAAAAATTCTATAGATGATTTTACATTTAAGGAGAATGAACCAATCTGCGGACTCCTCATTAACTTTCAAGGACCATTTGGCAGGTAATGGAACTCATCCTCTAAAACATTTATTCTTTTTGTCTTATAGACACACATGCCTATCTCTGAACAACACAATTCACTGTAGGAAGAAAAAGCTGTTTCTTTTGCATAGAAGCCAGAAGGAAGAGCAGCAGAGAAATAAGACAGGGAGAGGAATAAAATTGAGGCTAGAAAGAGAATATATAGAGTAAGCAGAAAAGAAAACAAATAAATTCATTTGCCACAAAGAACAAGGAAACTTAAAAACTACTGGAGGTGTACACTTCTGACCTGGAAAAAACCCACAAAGATGTAATTAAAAATTTACAGCCTTGCCTTAAAAATATTCATCTTTTGTTTTATTGGAAATCCTGTAGTGATATTTAGCTAATTTTTTTTTTCTGTGGAACTATGGAAAACTTGGTTTGTGTCTCTCATCTGTCTCCCTCTGCACTGCAAAGGCTTCGCATCCTTTTGCTGTGGAAAGGACAAGCCTGTGAGTCTGGGATTTACTATAGCTGACATTGCAAAGATTGGGAGACTTTTCAGTGGAAAGAAATGGGTCCTGCTGTTTCATGTTTCGAAAATATAAATGAAGCAAAGTTGGAAACCTGACTTGAGAATTGAATATATATTGAGAATTTATACTTTGAAATATACAGACATAAGACATTGGTTTATTTTTTGTGAAGAAATTCAAAATTCTTTATGTATCAAAAAAAAGTTGCAGAAAAGGGGTTGTATTTTATTTTATTTTATTTTATTTTATTTTATTTTATTTTATTTTATTTTATTTTATTTTATTATTTTTACTATACACAACATTATTCATTACTTGGAAACACATAGTCCATAATGTTTTACTCAATGAAAAGCTGTACAGTGGTTTAGTTTCTCCTGCATTTTTTCCGATGCTCCTGATTTCACCAACTCCTTGTGCTGGACAGTACATTTTAGTTTCAACACACATTGAGAAACTGGAAGAAAATATAAAGGAGTGTATGTCTAACTCTTTGAGATGTTATGAAACTGTACTGCGTATTTGCAGAGGATGGGTATACACCACTTATCTTTGATTTTCTGTTAGAACCTGTTCAAGAAGAATTGTTTCTATTTATTTTCATTATTTTCCATCATTATCCATACAAACCAGTGTATATCTAGAGATTACAATTTGTAGAACGATCAGCAGAAATGGAAATTGGTCATCTTGTGGATTTACTCCTATTGCAATATATTTACATCATAGATATGGAAAGTGGAAATGAGTCAGTCAGTCTACAAACACACTGAGTGCTCTCAAGTACCTGCACTTGACTTCAAGTTTTCCTGCCTAGATCCTGTTTTCTTAGATAATTGACCTAAAGTGTCCTAGCCTCTCTTAACGAAGGAACTAAAAATACAAGCTACTCTTCCTGCCATGTGTCTCAGTTTGCCTTCCTACCTGCTTCCCTCCCCCCTGACACCTCTTCCCTTTGCAGGTTGCTTCCCCAAGAGCCAGAGGAGATCGGCAGAGGAGGAGCATCAGCAGCACTGAATAATCATTTCCTTGGCCTTTTGCCTGTCTCTAAAACAGTTCATGGTCTCAAGTTGCAGGATGAACTTCATAATTGACATGTGTTCTTTGGAGAAGGCAAACATTCATCCTACAGCAAATACTGTCTATGCAGTTGCACTGAAGTGAGAACATGATCTGGAATAATACCGGTTTGATAAGTTTAAGTAAATGAGGATATTGTCTCTGATATTTTCTGTAAACTGCCTTTCCTCTCCAGAAAGAGAAACAAACAGGTTATTTGGTCTTGTAACACCATAATAAGGGTGTTATCTGACTGGGAAAAATGGAGGAAAGGTGATTTAAGCCTTGTCTATATCTGTGTGTGCTGGGCAGGGGAGTCCTAGGGAAATAATCTACAAAGTAGAAATTAAAGACCTATTACGAGTGGGTTTAGCAAGAATCTACTGTTTACTGTTCTGTGTAACTATCTCTCTTCAGGCTGCCTCTTGGAGTCTCAGACCTGCCTGTTAACCACTGGAAAACTATATAAAATTAAATAATGTGCTGTATGCCACAAATCAAGTACAGTAATATCCTGTCTTTGGAAAGGAACTCAAAAAGCTTTTTATTTCATCCTCATGCTTTCACATAGAAATAAAGGCAGGCAATTTCTCATGTTAATTCTAAAGAAACTATTTGAAGACAAGGGTAAACTCAGAACTTCATTATTTAGTCCAAGTGTATCAAATATACAGAGTAGTCAGCAGAAAAAAACAAATCTGTTGAATGGGTTAGAGATAGGAGTTCTAATTTTTTTTTCTTTTGTTAAGACCTGCTACAACTTATTTTTTTACAAAGTGTGACGGGGACATGAGTGAATGAAAGCAGTACATAATGTTCCATTTAAGTAAAAAGTAATTAAACTAATTAATGTTTAGCGACTTGGAAGGTTTATTTAATATGCTGACATAAGAACTCGTATGATGCAGAATTCTATGTCTTTAAAAATCTCTTCAAGTACATCCTGTACTTTGTGCTCTCAGAGAATAAGATTTGCATGATGAATGCAGAGGGTACATTTGAATTGCAGTAACATCCCAATACCTCATTTCTGCTGGAGTAAATGATAGTTAAATCACATTCATAAAGTGTGTCCAGTCAGTGTTCTAGCAAACACCAATTTCATGGTAATAAACAGTCACAGTATCTCACAAGCAATAGGCAATGGGTTAGTTTGGCTCTTTTATATTCATATATCATTGCTTTTGATTCCCTCAGGAGTTCAAAATTTATGCAAAGAGTAACATTCTTCTTTTCATGGTTTTTCCTGATGCTCTTATAAATTTTGTGTTTGTACAATTTCAAAAGTCTATTGGTTCTGAAAGTTTTGGTCTACTTTTATAAAAGCTAAATGAACCCAGCCTAGTCTGTATAAGCCTCATAAACTTAGATGATCCTTTTACCCAATGCTTTTGTGACTCTGCATTTATTCAGTGCTGGTACTAGGAGTGTCATTTAACTGCCTTATAGTTCCTGGCCCACTCAATCTGTTATATGTTTAAAACTAGATTGATGGGATTCAATGCTTTAACTTATCCAATGTGTATTTTTATTGTTGTTGGAGATGGATGTGTTGACACTTCCATGAGCAAATTCTTTCTGTTTTTTTTTTTGCTTCAAGAAAATTGGAAACAAAATGTATGACTTATATAATTTTTTAGTACTTTAAAAATAGAATTATATTCTTTTCAGCCTCACCCTACATGTTTCACACAGCATTGTCTTGTCTAATAAATTAAGGCCCAATCCCAAATCTGTTGAAATTTTTCTTGTATGCTTCTTAAATGGATGCTATATGAGGATTCTGACATGTACTGATCCAGATGTGCAAGCAGACGTATTTTCTTAGATCCATATGGAGAAATTTATGACACTACTCAGCACAATCTGAGTTTTTTAGAAACAGAGCATGGCCTTCCTTCAATCTGACAGACTGCACAATGGAGAGACAATAGGAATAAAGAAATACCTTTTGTAGTGGTATTTCTGTCTTTGTAACAGGTAAAATTACCAGGCACAATGCAGGTGTGTTACCACTTATTGTGCATGTTAAGGAAAGCACAGAAATACTTTTGATTAACTACTTTTTTGTTCTCCTGGTGACACGACTGCTGAGTGCAGACATGGCAGTTTCATCATGGACACAGAGAAATGAAGTGGGTCAGGGTGGGTTCATCATGTGGAGCTGGGTACTGTCCTCAGTTGTCCTACTGTCTCCTGCTACCTCCTGTCTGCCTCTTCAGTGGTTGTTCTTTCTCTTGATGCTCTTAATGGCTTGTTGTCATGACTTGACAGTTTCTGATGAGACTACAGGAAAGAGGATGCACATTTTAAACAGTAGGATACTGGGAGATGAAGAGTTAAGGCTTTTAAAAAAGCAGGTTTTTAAATTAAAACCTATAATTTACTATGATTTTAGGTAGAAATTTAAGCATACATGAGCAGATCCATCAGTTCCATATAATTTAAGACAAGTGAGGCAGGTAGAATTATCTGTGTGCCTTAAACAATTGTTCAATGTGAAAATATTCTCCTATGCAAAGATATGTATAGCTTGCATTCCTATTTTTTTTTTCAAATTTCAGAGATGTTGGAGTTGGTTGGTTTTCTGGTGTTGTGGGCTTTTTTCTTCGTTTGTGGGTTTGTGTTTTTTTTTGATTTGGGACAGCCAATTCACATACGATAAAGTAAATATGTATAGGAATTCATTCATGCTTATTAGATATTTCCAGAATTATGGGACTATAAAATAACCTAAAGCATTTGCTATGGATTTGTATCCTAAATTACTGTGTAGCGTCTTTATTGAAAGAAGAGGGTTGGCTGAATGCATGGTTCATTTTTTCACTGGCACACTGAGCTTTTGGCTGCAAACTGAATTACTTATTCATTGTAATATTTTTCCATTGCTTTCTGAGCAATTTTGTTCTTGATCAAGTTTTTATGATACTGTGCATTATCTTTATCAACATCCTAGGAAATGCTGACATTTGTTCCCTCCCAGATGGAGCTTTTCAGAACTCTCTATCTGTAATTGATTTATGAATTACCAACCCTCTTGTGGATAGAGCATCTTCAGTGTTGCCTTCTGCTCCAAGTTCTGATGAGAATGTTTTTTAGTGTTTTTACCATAAATGACTTTATTGTTATGGGCACTCTTGTATATGCACTCTTGTACATTGTTAAAGGGGGTGAAACAACTGCATGGAGTTTCATAAACAACCAGCCATCATATACAAATTTAACTGATAGATTTTCTTATACTGTATGTGTAAACAAGGTGTATGAGCAACCCTGCTGACTACCAGCAGGAAAAGAACTCCAAAGCCCCAGTTGTGATAACTACTGCTCTTCAATTTTTCCCTACACACTTAGTACTGTGCTTTTTTGTCCTCTTGCTTTGTGATGGTTCATGCTTTCTTAATTTATGGATATGTCAGTGAAACTGGCCAGACTGCTTCTCTGTCTGTTGTTTAAAGAAGGAGATTTATTTCTTTGCTCCGAAAGGCACACCTGTGTTCTGTGAAGATATTAGTACAGTCAGACCACAGTGTTTCAACATGTGGTGCATATTGCACTTACATAGCAGTAATGAAGAACAGAAGCTGAAAATCTGGTATTTCTTTTGTCTTGGTTGTATTGTTGTCCCAGCTGTAACTAGGTGGGATTGTGTTTGCTTTTCAGTGCCTGCATTATCACACCTTTTGCAAACAAATCTTTCTTTTGTTTCTTTACTTACTACTCCTAAAAACTTGTATTTTCTGCTCTCTCTTTACCCAGTGTTCTCTCTTCTAGGGACACCACAGAAACCTCCCAGATTACAGTTTCCTTCATGCCTTTCAAAGGTTACAATTCAGCTGCCATTCTTTGCCCAGTCTCCTAGTGTCTTCAAATTCAAATTCTCTGAATCTGCCATGGATGTGAAAGGGTGTGAATTATGATGCAATAGAACACTTATGAAGTATAAGGCTAGAAGTCAAGCACCATTAAAGGCAAAAATGTGTGAATTTTTTTGTTGTGCCATAAGCCACTTAATAAAATGTTGCGTGATTCTAAGTTGGCCTGGTAAAATTCTTTACTGAAAAAAAACCAACAAACAACAAACCCAAACCATAAAGAAAGCTCAGGAATAATTTATTTTAAATTATTTTAAAATTACATGATTGAATACAAATTAAATGGGTTAAAATTATGATATATATATATATATGTACTCTGTTTTAGGTTAACACTAAAAAGTCTACAAATGGATTTAGTTGAAAAGGAGTATAGCTGTGCATTTTTAAAGCTAATAGAATCACTGTGTTGTGCAGTATGAGTGTCATAGAATGATTTGGGTTGGAAGGCACTTTAAAGATCATCCAGTTTCATTTCTCCTGCCACGGGGACACCTTCCACTAAAGCAGGCTGCTCAAAGAGAGCCCCATCCAACCTGACCTTGAAACTTTCACGGCTGGAGCATCCACAGCCTCTCTGGAAAACCTGTTCCAATGCCTCACCACTCTCACAGTAGAGTATCTTCCTCGTATCTAATCCATACCTACCCTCTTTCAGTTTGAAGCCATTCCTCATTTTCCTATCACTACATTCTGTTGTAAAAAGTCCCTCTCTGGCTTTTGTGAAGGCCTTCTGTAGGCACTAGTAGGCTGCTATAAGGGCTTCACAAAGCCTTCCCTAAATAAATTCTTTCAAAATTGCTCCCTTTTTTCTCACAAGCAGAAGTATATGAGGATTGTGAGCATCTAGTCTGATATAAGTAGTAAAGACAATAGATCCTGCAGTCTTTTGTTACCATTTCTTCTTGCAGTGGCTGTTCAGAAATTGATCAAAGTAACTTTACAGTATAGAAGTGTGTGGTAATTTTCTATCCAGAAAAGCATTATTCTAAAGAAAAATACTTAGAGCTGTGTAAGAGCTAAAGCAAGGTGAGTTTTTTTTCAGTTCTCAAATGCTTTGCACTTAACTATTAGAACTTGGACCCTTTTTGTGTGAGATCCACACATATGTGTGAAGCCAAAAGGTGTTGACTTGTGCTGCTCTTGGAAAGGGAGCACTTACATTCACAGTGAACGTCTTCCAGTTGCTGACATCCAGTAGATGGTGGAAGCATGATTAATAGTCAGAGAACAGTTTCTCCATCTGAAATAAAGAAATCTTTATTTTCACCTTTTTTCCTCTATCTTAAGAAAAAAGTAATTGAAGTTTATAAAGCTCCATTTGGAGGTGTGATACCCAAGACTCATTTTCATGAAGGTGCTTCCTGAATTTTAAATATTAAAATTCTATTTAAGTAGTATCCTTCCCCTTCTGACAATTGGATTTAGATTAAAATGGTTCCGAAGCTTGTCTAACAATTTGTCAAATGTTGACACCATAGAAGTAAGGGAATATTGTCATATTACATCTAGTTGTTCTGGTTTTGCCTGCCAGCCTGTGACAAGGTCAAAGCACAGCACAAAGATCTGAGTTACAGTTAGAAGCAAGATATAATAAATTTCTCAATAAAGTTCCCTGAATTTGAAACAAATGGAGAAACTGGATTTTTTTTTCATAGTTCTGGCAAAGTAGATATTGCTTATTGCATTGTCCCATCACTGGAGTCAGATTCTGAGACATGCCATGCACTTAGTATTCCAAGATACTTGAATGTCCTTTGGAAATTTTTTCAGAGGTTTTCCATGTCTGTCCTCCTATGGATGCATTTTCTGGTCAATAGATTTTATTGAGTGTGAAGATATAATTTCTTGTGGTGGGCTTTTAAATTATACAGTTCCACAGCTATTGTCACTACTAATTTCTGTAAATATGCCTTCAGTGCTGCAGATATAACACATACATTGGGTAGTTTCTTCTTTTTTCTTTCTGTTTGCTTTTTGCTGTGGGTTTCTGAGCACACATTTTCATTTTGGAAAGGTACTGTGTTGGTACACCTGGTGAGTTTTCACTGACTACTCCTTTTATGCATATAAATGCAAATGCATTGTCAGCTCAGAACTGAGCTTTAGGAAAAAAAGGTGCAAAGTTGGAGGAGGGCAGAAGTACCCAGAAACTTAAAGACAGAGGTGGGGTTTTAATGGAATTTCAAAATGGACTGATTTAGTTCAGATCTTGGTTTTGAGACATTTAAAGGGAGTAACATAACTGGCCTATTAGATTAGTTATTTATAACATCTTCAAATTATATTTTGCCACGTGTGAATTTTCTGCTATCTTATTATAAGAATTCACTTGGCAGTATGCTTGTTTTACACTGTGAAACCTATATTCTTTTTTTTTTTTTCACCAGTCAGTCTTTCTGGATGCAGGAACTTGTCCTGGAGTCCCTGACAGAATTCAATATCAACAGAATACCTGGTTTTTTTTGGTTGCTTGTTAGAGAACTGTTGACAGCAGAGAAGACAATAGATGTGTGCACATACAGAAAGTAGGTCTGTGTAAGATATGTTTTCTTAGACACTGGGTTAGAGAACAAACACCCCATCAGAGATTGCAATTCTCTAGTGGTTGCTCTTATACCTTAGAGAAATAACCAGCTGGCTGACAGTTCAGATGGACAAAAAGCACATTCAATTCTGATCTGTGCATGGGTGAATTTGAGTTGTGGGATGTGTGTTGGGTTGGCTGGATAAATGAGTGATGTTTTTGATTCCTACCTGTGGAAATACAGCCCTGGTCTTATAAGATCAGCTTGTAAGAAGACCACTTACTTTTACGGGGATATTCATTAGGGACATTTTCTCCCTCTCTCTCTCTTTCTCTCTCATTCTCTCTCTTTCTCTATCTCCTTAGAGAGCTTAATAAAGAATGCTTTGGCATTAAAAGCAGGGTGTTTGTGAATCAGACACCTGAATAATGATACTGAAATTGTTATTTTTATGCAAATATGACTATTAGGATGAGGATGAATATACAAATTAACGAAGCCTGGTATAGGAATAAGAATTAGTTAATCCAGCAAAAGCCGCAAACGGTATTTTTAATCTTTCAAAGGAACTGCAGGTAATTTTTTAAAATTGTTTTCTCTATCTTCTTACTTTTTCACACTCTTTAGAGAATAATTTGGCTCTTAATGTCCAGTTGAGGAAGCATAGAATAAAACAATTCAGTAAAATCCAAGTGTCTTACAGTCTATACAAACTAACTAAAATTGTCATTGTAATAAATTGTGGTACATCAGTCAGCTCCAGATCTAATCTTGTAGCTTTTAACATTAGTTGTTTGTGATAAAACTTATTGTCTGTGGCCTAAGCCAAATTGGAAGAATTCATTCATCTGTTTCTTCAATACAGATTCCTCAGTGTGAGCCTTCTGTTCCTTGCAGGTGATAAAGGGTTCCCTTGAAAAGCATGCAAAATTTATCTACCAGTAGAGTTAGTGAGAATGTTTCTTTTAACAACTCAGGGAATAGTACTGAGAGCATCTGTCCTTGTTTCAGCTAGGGTAGAGTTAATTTCTTTTCAATAGCTGTTACAGTGCTGGTTTTTGGATTTGGAATGAGGATGGTGTTGATAACACACTGATGTTTTGGTTTTTCTGTTGTGTTTATCCTAAGTCAAGGACTTTTTTTTCCCCTTGTCGCATACTCTGCCAGTGAGGAGGTTTGACAAATAAAAAGCAAACTGTGAGGGAGTATAGCTGGGACAGGTGAACTGAACTGACCAAAGGGATATTCCACACCACAGAATGTCAGTGTGAATATACTATGAAGTATACAGTATATAAGCTAGGGGGAGTTACCTGGAAGGGTGGCCAGTCTGGGTTCAGGAAGGGAGGTCTGGCATCAATCATTGGGTGGTGAGCAATAACATTGTGCACCACTCATTTTGGTTTTTTTCTTTTTATTATCATTATTATTATTATTTTACAATTGTTATTGTATTTTACTCTGTTTTCAATTGTTAAACTGTTCTTATCTTGACATACAATTTTTACTTTGATTCTCCTCCCCATTCCACCAGGCTGGGGTTGATAAGAGGGGAGGTTGAACAAGTGGCTGTGTGGTGTTTCATCTCCAGTTGGGCTTAAAAGCATGACACCACCTTAAATTCCTTCTTTAAATTCTATTTTATAGACTTCTGATCATTCCTTCGTTTTCTTTCAATTTCAAAAGAATCTAAGAAGATAAAAAAAATGTCTGTTTGTACTTACCCAAGTGTTAAATTTTTAGTGATTTCTTCTGCAGGCTGCTGTTTGTTGGAGCCCCTTGTAAAGGTAAAATCACTTGAGAAGCATATATGAAGATGGCAATAGTAATGGTGTACTGTTCTTCTTGAGATATCTGTTTTTACAGCATGTGCTAGTCCACTTGCCTCTCATTTAACCCACATTTTCTTGGCTGCCCGGAAAGGAGGATGATGATTATTCAATACTCTTTACTGTAACTACCAAATCAGTATTTAAAATATTTTGGTCTTGAATTAGTTACAAGCTTGAATGATGTAGTGTAGCAATTAGTTAACTTTTTTTTTAGCGAAGCAAACTCTTTGTGGTGAACTAGTTAAGTGTGTAACATACTGTTCATATACTCTTCATGATGCCTTTTCATTCATGTTCTGACAAGGACTTCTGCTGGAACAGTTCTCCCTTCCCTACTTAGCGAAAGTATGAATTCTTTTGAATCTTAAAATGCTATTATTGCATAGTAAGGGTGCCCCACTTTAGCAGTTTGGAACAGGAGATTATGATAGCAGGCACTCACGATGTTTTAGTAAAGACTGGTACTTTCAGCTCAACTTTAAAGTATGGCTTTGATTCAAAAACAGATTCTAAAGTATCCCTGTCTTTCTTAACAGACTGGGGGTGTGCACATGCATGCATGTTTTAAGAGATGCATTTGTTTCTTTGCTATTCTTTTTCCTTCAGCTGTAGATAAAGGATGTTTAAATATAATACTCTGAGGTTAAAAAATGGGTAGATATTGTAGTTAGAAATTTTATTTAGTATATTCATTTCAGTGTCCCTTTGTTTAATGCCTGTTTTCGTATCTGAATTTATGGGATAAGATTTATCACAGGACAAAACATCGACTGCTTTTAGTTGAGTGGGTTCATAACCACCTTTGCTACAGTGGTTCTGCAGAGGTCAAATTGTAGCACAACAACACACCACACATTTCATTACTCAAAGTTCTTGTTGAGGGGCTTGATGTCAGGCAGTTGTGGTTGCTTGAATACTTTTCCTAGCTGGACCACTATGCTGCCAGAAAACCAGTACATTTTCTTGTTTCTAAATATAGCACACATATATTTGCAGTAGATATGAGGAATACCGGGTAAAAACATGACCGATCACATTTGAGACCAGTGGGGTAAAACTAATATAGGTGCTAAGCTGAGCAGGAGAACGGAAAGGCAGTTCTGCTATGGAAGGATGTGAGAAAAATCTGGCTTGCATCTAGTGGAATAAAGATGAAGAAAATGTATGTTGAATATCCTGAATTGTTCAGTGCACTAAATACTGAGGAAGAAGAATTCTTTAGGCAAAATAAAAAACTTAGGAGATAAATAAATATAAATTAAGCATTAATACCTTTTAAGCTGAAAACTGGGAGAAGAAATATGGTGGTAAAACAAAAATAGTAATTGTGGAAAAGTGAATTAGGTATGAGTATCTGATATGATTTCTAAAATTTCATTGGAATGGGTTTTGGTATGTGATTCCATTTTGACTGTCTGCAAATATCAGCTGTCTTGAGAAGCTCTTTTGTGTCTCTCCTGAACTCATACAGAAAATACAGAATTCATACAGAACTCATACAGAAAATAATACATACATACATACATAGAATACTGGACTCTCTGGAGGCTCTGCAAATATTAGTGTGAACAGAATCCCAATAATACACGCACTTACAATAGTGAATTGTTTGTATCTTATATCTTGCTTTGTAATAACTTCATATGACACCTAGGAAGAAATTTAGCAATAAATAACAAACAGCATGAAGAATCACTACAAAGGAGCAAAATGTCACAGAAAGAATATTCAGCTGAATGAATGGATAAGCAAAAAATTTTGCTGGTGAGAGAAAGACTTTGATTATGAAGTCACAAATAAAGTTTTAAAGGAGACCTGTTCCATTGCTTAGGCAGTGCTTAATTGGTTTTTCTCAAAGCAACAAATTTACAGCCTGGATTTATTGGAGTATTGATGTGGCTTCCTGCAAAGGAAGTTTGTCTTAGGTGAGATAAATGACATAGACTAAAAATGGGCTCTTTCTAAATGTAGTGTTCCAGTAATTTAAAAATGATTGTGTGTTTTGCCATGCGGGAACAGGCAGAAGCAGGGACTGTGATGAGGATTATTGATTGCTGCAGGAGTGAGTACTTCCTAAACAATTGTATCAGTGGAAAAAAAAATAAATCAATCAAACGTTGAGAAATTTCAAAGAAAAATACCATCTCTTACTCAAAATATTAGCAAGTTCTGTCAACTTGAAAGATGGCACCTGCACACACAAGTGTTGCTTTTCATGCCGAGCATTTGGTGTAATATGGCTCTCTCTGGTTATAGTACTGCATAGCAGTGGTACTGATGTCAGATAGCACTGAACAGTTAAGTATTCCTAAATGCTTTCTGTCACAAGTCCTTTCATTTACCCCCTAAAGGCATAAAAAGGCCAAATGTAAAAAGCAAGTCTTTCCCCATGTTTTATAGTGACTTTCACATGGGTTTTTCTTTTTAAATACTTAGTTCTGATACAGTCTAAGAATCGCAACCATTCACTTTACACTGCGAGATTAGATGACCTGAAACCATGGATCAGCTGAGAACATGATTTTGTTTCAAGCTATTTTCAAACTATAGTTTTCAAACTATGTTTTCAAACTCTTCCCTTTTGGGTTTCATACTCTTCTGTTACTCTTCCTCCATTTGGGTTTTGTCTTCTGTCTCCTTTTAATTTTTTTCCTCCTGACTGTGAGCTGGTGGCTTTTAGTGCTTGGGGTTTTTTTAAAAGTATTATTCATGGCCTCCTGACTGTACAATTTAATACTTTTGCAATCTGTCTACTCTGTTCCTAATTTCATGTTTTATAACCTTCCTCATACCTTCTCTTTTACTCCTGAAATCTCCTGGTAACATCTCTTTTTTTTGACTGACTCATGATATCCTAACAAGATTGAGTGTTGTTTTCCAAGTGAATAGCTTCATTCAGTGAAAAATGCAGTTTTAGTCAATACAAAAATTATGAGTCTGTTGCAAAACTGGGTGACTACTTTAGGACCTTTAATTTAAAAATTGATTCCTCAATAACATTTGTTGAAACTTATCCGAATTATTTCTCTGGATTCATCGGAGATGTAACAGCATGTATACAAACAGCTGGAGGAACTATCTGATCCTTTTCAGAAGCTTGATGTAGTCACTGAATTTACTAATTCTTCCAGGTATAAGAAGATGGATAAAAATTGTCATAAAAGGAAAAAAAAAAAAAAAAAAAAAAAAAAAAAAATTTTCGTGTGCCAGGG
>VXAD01001032.1:280134-369395 GCA_013399195.1 Dicrurus megarhynchus | reverse complement strand
TTCATGTAACCATGGAGCCCAGTTACGAGAAGGGTGGAGTGGCTGAAAGTGGCAGTTCGAAGCTGCCTTTAGAGATCTTAGAAATCCCCCTTAAAATACAAAACTAATGATTAAACACATTCAAGAGCATTAAAAAATCCAACAAATCCACAGGGGTGACACTGAGAACAAAGGGTACAACAACCTGGAGGGTATAAAACTGAACATTTTGGGAATTTAAATATCTTTTGAAGGACACAACTTATGTATGGCTTGAATCCTGTAAAAACTGGTTCAAAAACACTAAACATGATAGAAACTGGGCTTTTAGAGATAACTTTCAAAAAGTATAGCTTTCAACATCACAATTAAAATAGATCCTCTTAATTATCCACTTGAACTAATTAACTCCTTGGAACAATCAAAATGTGCAAAAACCAATAAAACAAAACTTCATATATAACAAAAATTAAGAAAGAGAACTTTGAATGGATTTTTCCTATACTTTCCTGCTGAAGCTCTTCTGTGTTAATAATTATATTCTTACACTTCAGGATATAACAATGGAATGAATGGTTGTCTGTGAGGTCAGGAACATCTGAGTTCTGGACCTTATTTGAAGATTATTTAGATAGATGCCATAAAGTGGGACTGTTTAAAATGGAGACAAATGAGACAAATGTGTACCAGAGGAGCTGACATTTCAGAGTTTGGGGAAAAACTCTGAAGGTGCACAGTACAAATTTGTAGCCCGCTCTCCAGAGGAATCATTTAACCAGATGTTTATTAAGTAGTTTATTATAACTCTCCTCTCTGGAAGTTTTAGGTGTGGCTCTTGGGTGTGCAGGTGTATCTCTGTTCACCTAGTGCTCCACTTCAAGCAAAAAACTTGAAAATGCGATGAAATAATTTTTCTCTATATTTATAGAAACTTATGGTTTCAAATGCAAAATATTATGTCAAATCATACTTTTGGCTGGGTCTGAAACACATTTTCAGTACTTTGGCCATTAAATATTAAAAATCAGTCATCCATTGAGCATAATCTAGACCCAAAAGATCAGACCTGTCATCATCTTTGTCAAATTCTTCAGGTGATTATGTCAGCAGTAGCTCTGTTGGCTTCATTAGAGCTTTAGCCATGTATTATATCAAACTTGGGTGTCTGGAAAGAAAATTCATCTCCTTTGAAAACAGCACTTGGCTGGAAATTGACTTTTAAATCTCTACCTGCATCTCATCTCTTGGCTGAGATATCCCAGTGTGCATGCAGTAAATATAACAAGATAATATGATTAGTAGCTAATTTCTTATTTTTCAGAGGGAACAACTTTGGAAAGCTTGTTATTGCTATGAAGCTAAGCTAAAATATTATCCTGTCTTCTATTGTGAATATACAAAAAAAACTTTCTATAAAAATATATACAGGATTCTTAAATCTATTTTTTTCTATTGAAAAAAAATTATTCACAGAACTTGTAGGAGAATGGATTTTCTTAGCTAGGTTGCTGATGGCATAAGCCATAAACTAGCAAGCTACGTTCATGGGTCAGTGAACACTTCGTGACTGGAGATATATAAAAGTCTGCTGAGATAGGACATCACGCCCTACTCTCATTCTAACATCATTCAGTTGTTTTTGAGAGGTGAGAGATTTCTATTCGCCATATCATTCCTTTTTATTGTTTTTAACACCAGCTTTCTGAACATGCTTTCTTCACCCCACCCTGTGTCCTTGTTCTTTTTTATTTGCCAGAAGAGGTGACTGTGTGGAAGGAAAGATACAAAAATACAACAGTGACAGGATGTTGATACAGACAGTAGTTTAGATAATGAGATGCTCTCACTGCCCTCTGCTCCTCTCTCCTGTGTGCTTTAATAACAAGGTATTATACAAATAACTTTACCCATGTTACCTAGATCATGCTGTGGAATAAGCCTCCCTCTCCCTCAGTAAGTCTCAGGGAATTTCTCACTGCCAGTCCTGTGACACAGACCTTTGTTTATGCAGTCAGGTAGATTGAAATAACTGCTTGTATTCTGATATATTTAATTTGGTTGCTAGAATATCTGATCATACTTGGATGCATTTGTGTGTCATGGGATACTCCTAGTTTACACTCCAGATGCTTGCTTTTTCTGGCCACAAAACAATCATAATTGGGGCTGGTTTTATTTTCTGTTGTAACATTTAAACTACAGAAAATGATTTTTTTCATTTCTGTTGTGCTTTAATATATTCCTGAACCACACAGAAATATGTTAATTATCTTGATGAAAGTAAAAGTTCCCAGTCTTCTCAAAAGAAAAATGCAGAATAGTTGGCATTATTAGTATAATAATAAATTTTTATTTAGACATCCATCAGTCACAAAAACAATGAGAAATTCATATTTAATACTTAGCCCCAGATGAGCAAAGTACTAAGCGCTCACCCTTTTAATCGTAAAATTTTTGTGTTCTTATCAATTCTTTTAATGGAGAAACAAAACAAGGAAGGCAGATTTTGTGGTGGGTGGATGGCACTGAGTCAGATGTGGACCTTCCAGTACCATTAAAAACTTGCAGATTGTGGATTTCCAAACTGGTGTAAGCCTCATTTTTTACACTGGAACCTATTGCATGTTATATATTTGCTCAGTAATTGTTAGTTTAGTTAGGTGGACTCTGCTTTACAGAAGAAGAATCATGATAGGTGTCCTATTTAGAAGTCCATGTAAAGTGGAGTACATCAATAAATATTTTTAAACTGATCATACATCATCATACACATGCACAATTATTTAATATAATGGCCTGTGCTCATTGTCAGCTAGGTCCATACGTACAAGAATGATGCAGAACCTTTAGCCTTAGGGTTTATTTTTAATTCTGAAGAGTTAAGTCTCTAAATAAAATGAAATAATTTATAAATTCTTTTTAAATATTCCGAATGGCACTATCATCTTCTAATCAACAGCTCTGATAATAGATGGTTCTACATTAACTAAGCTTAAAAAATGGCTCAGACAGTTGTTTTTTATCGTACAACTGACACTTTCTGAAGAAATATCTGTTGCCATGTTGCTAAGTTTCCCTTTTAAATTATTTTTGTTCAATCTCTGTTCAGAGAAAGGGATTGTCAAATTATAGAAGCAGAGAATAGTATGCAAAATAATTAACAAGATGATACATGCAAGTATGGCAAGTTCCATATTCACCCTCAACTCTTTCCAATCCTTCCCTTTTTTTCCCCCTTCATCAATAGTTTCATTTCAGCAAGTGGAATTTCCATCAATTCTCCCTGCTTTAAGAGGGTTTTGGATAAAAACTCCATGTAAGATCTAACTGCTATTTCTTAGAAGGGACACCTGAATTGACACATGGAATATGAGTATCTCATTTGAAATGTCCCAGACTGGTATAGTTCAACACCTGAAATTGAGCATTTAAGATCTACCGTCCTACAAACTCTAATCTGTATTTTAAGTATTTTGCTTTCATATTTACAGATTATAGTACCATGCATATGTAGTCAGCTCACATTCTGGAGAATATTTTGTTAGCTAATTCAGTTTAGGTCAAATATCTAGGCAAGATCCAAGTAATAAAAGATCTTAAATGAAGGATTTCTGCTGACTTTGGGCAAATCCCTGAACTTTTTTTGATTGCAGATTTGTCTGATTCTGTTTTTCCTGTAGATTTTTAATGCAACAAAAGTACCTGGAGCACTGTGAAATTTTCTGTGAAGTTAAAGTTTATAATTTTTAGTTTTACATTTGACACTTTGAAATCCATGTTTTTATGCAATTCATCTGGATTATCACAAAAATTTGAATTAAAGTAAGGTAAAAAAACCTTGCTCAAAAAACTATAATTTTTTCAGGGAAGAGGAGTAGCAGGAAGAGGTATTGCATTTTGTGCCAGTTGCTCTGAGTTTCAGGAAGAGGAAAGGCAAAGGTGGAAAGGGAGTGGGGAAAATGAGAAAGAAGGTGTATTTAAAGTTACTTATGAAGCACTTAGCAAGGGAGATTGGAAGGTGATATTTTGGACTAATTATCCAAAGCATAAAATTTTGTGGTGATGGGGGACATCAGCCAGAGCAGTTACTGTTTGGAAATGATACAGCCTACAGCAAATTTTTGCAAGTTCCTTGCAAGAGTTTTTTCATACAGTAGAAGCACAAAGTCTCCAGGCCTTTCTGTCATTGGCTAACTGCTAATTTTAGGCTTACTCTTGCCTTTTCAAGTGGACAATTTGAATCTATTTTTAGAAAAGGCAAGTGGAAGAACATGAAATAGATATGTAAACCAACAGAAAAAAAGAAGCCCAACCCTATAGACTTTAAAAAGATAACTTTGACAAATTAAAAAAAAAAAATCATCTAAGAAGAAAGCACATGGATATGTGGAGTTCAGAGTAGCTGACATTTCCCTAAAGTATATTAATGGTTTAAGTGCTTGCACTCCTGAGTAAAGAAAAGGTAATGCACAGCAAGGGAAACTAGGTGAAATGGTAAACTACATGCATGATGTAGGAACACAGAAACAAACACAGACAGAATGAGGCACAATTGTACACCTGGCTATCAGGGAAATGAGCTTTATAGAGCCTCACTGCTAAATGGGAGGGATACATTCATTTCCAGTGGCCTTTCATAGGACTGGTTCTATTTAATACTTCCATTTACAAGTTGGGTGTTCCAAAGGAGAGCCTGTTTATTAATGCACAGATTATGTCTCTTGGAATGAAGAATGCTGGAAGAGAGCATTAGAATTCAAGGTGACGTTGACAACTTAAGGAAATGTCCTAAAAATATAGTGAAATCCACTAAGGTCAGCACAAAATTTGCTAAATGCTAATGCAGCACTAATCAATTGTGTAAATGCAGGATAGCTAGGCAGCAGCTCTGCCAAAGTGGATGCATCAGAGCTGAACTGTGAGTAAGGTGTTGCAGATACAGAAAGGAAAAAGTGGTACTGTATTGGGAAGAGCTAATAAGACTATTGTTTTCAGATATCTGAGTCCATCCACCCACTGCTAAAGCTACAGTTGCAGAACTGCTTTCAGTTTTAGGTATTGCTAAGAAAGGAAAGCGTCTTGGGTTGTTGAATTAAAGGTGCATCACCACACATGAGCACAGAGAAGCACAGAAACATGATTATAGGCGAGGGAACTCCAGTAATCTGGATGGAGGAATGAGTTTCTGCCTGGCTCTTCCCAGGTCTGTCACAAAGAAACCACCAGCTCTTGGGTCAGCATGGAACCCATCATGATGACACAATGGGACAGGTTCTTCTGAGTACCCTTTTGGACTTTAGGGGGCTATTGCTTAGGAGGTATGGACCTTGTTATGGGGTGCAAGGGGAAGGGCGTCTCAACATTGAATATGTCTTACTAAGGGATGTTCAAGGAAAGAACCAAAAATGGGAAAAATGAAGGAATCTTTGGAGTTTGGGGAGGAAGAAGCTTGGGAAGATTGAGAGGATAATAATTTGGTACAGTTGTATATAAGCAAGTTGCTGACCAGTGTGCTTGCTGTGCCCTGAGCCTGATCACTGCACTCTGTACTGTCCTCCTGTCCAGCTCAGTTTTTAAATATTAAAAAAAAAACCTCTCTATTTTCAGTGCACTTCTCTCTATGGAGGTCGAAGTGCTAGAGAGCTAAATCGGACCATGAAGGGCCTGTGTGGTTTTGGAGCCAGTAGCTGAAGAGACCCAAGTGTGTCCATACTGTGTGGATGGATGTCTGTGTCAGTGTATAATCACTAGTGAACACCAAACTGGATGAGTCAGTGAGTGAGATGAAGCTTGGGAGTCACAGATTGGATTGGCCATGAGTCTGGAGAAACTCGAGTGGTCTTTGAGCTGACTACTGGAGGGATCAGGATGTCCAAGCCAGCTGTTGAAGAGAGCATGGCCTCTGGGGTACAGCTTCAGGAAAGGTCAAAAACCTGGGTCATCAGCCAGAGAGACCTGGGTGCATGTGATTGTGCCTGTGAGCGAGGCAGCTGGGAGGCCAAGGGATCAAGGACGTGCGAACCAGACAGACAGAATGTCTAAGGCCAGTTGCTGAAGAGATATATATTTTATATATATATGTCTGTAAATATATATATATTTTCTGCTGGGGNAACCAGTGGGACCAATCCTGAACCAAGGAGGGAAGAAAGGTCTGGAAACAGGGTGGAGATGAGATGTGAGTGGCGTCTCGTGGGCGTGGATATCAAACCTCTGCGTCTCCCTCAGGATTCTCCTCAAGGGTGGAGTCCTGGGCAGAGAAGTTCACCCACGGGGTGTCACTCACTTTAAATGCAAGGGGCTGGACCACCGCCACAGGGAACTTTCACCCATATAAGGGAACAAGATCAAGCCATTTGAGCTCTTTTTGTTTGTGTGGGTGCTGCTGCTCAATGTTCCTGTATCCGTGAGGCCAGTTGTGTGAATCTATGTGTGCGCTGTGTGTATGTCTATTCAGAGTACACTCAGACACCTCACTGCTGGCTGTGCCTGGAGTGCCAGAACAGATCCACCAGATCCAGCAATTTGTGATAAGTACTTTTGGAGAAACCTGAGGAACAGACAATGAGAATGTAAGAACTGTGGAGAAATTAGTCTTCTGTATAAAAAGAGAAGTAAAGGAGAAAAGAGTGTGCTCTAGTATGTAAGAGGAATTACAAAGGGGAGAGAAATAATCTGTAGTGCAGATTCAAATACTTGCAGTAAAGGAGTTTCAGTTTAAATATTAGGCCAAACTACCTGATAGATAGGAAACCCAAAAGTCATGTGCTTTGCATAGGGAAGCTGCTGAACTTCTGTCTGCAAAGTTTTTTTAAGAGTAGGTCCTGAAGTCTTTGGTGAGGAATGTTGTTGTTGATCCTGTCTTTAGTTGGGGAGTAGTTATGGTTTCCTTTGTGCTTTCATGCTTTAATCTTACTTCTTTTATAAATTTCTCTGTTTGGATTTAACACTGGAACAATGTTTTGTTATACTGGATGTGTACCTGGTGATAGGAACTTGAAGGATTTGTCCTGATCAGCCTCTAATGTCCTGCAGCAAATGGATGAATTCCAAGTCCTCTGCAGGTGAAATGTTCAGCCTCAGACCCGAGATTTTAGAAATTTTAGGGTTACTGTGGTCTCTGACCAATGTATGGGACTACAAGCTTTTTGTATAGAAAGCTAACAAGTCAGGGCTTGAAGACAGATTTTGAGGTTGACTAGCCTTTTTTTGCTGACACAGCATTTTCCAATGTTAATATAATTCTTGTTTTGCCATTTTTTTGCATCTCTTTCCTTAGATGAACATTTATTTCCTTGCAAGGTGCCCTTATTCTGTGTGAATTGGCTTGAAGCACTTGACAGATGTTCCTTGCTCATTGATGACAGATATTTAGAAGGCTGAGGGCTATCAAGGCAGGATTCTTCCAACATCATTGGTACTTATCTGTCTCATCCGAGTAGCTGTGCTAGTGGTTCATGGTGCCCTGCTCTATGAGGCGGTAATTATTTATTGATTTATTTCACTGCAGAAAGCCCTCCACATTCGTTCTGTGAGATGAAAAAGGAGTCTTTTAACTACAATGTCAGAGAAAATATCTGAATGATAACTCCAGGATAAGCCACAGCAAATGGGCCCTACTTCTAGCACTGGACACAGGCTGAGGCAGCAGGCTACTTTGAAGTATGTTCCCTCAGTGGACTCCTTTAGAGTGTGGGGAGAAAAGATAGTTCTGGTTCTCATGGGAAAGAAGTAGCTGTGAAGCTTTTGCAGGATGAGGGCCAGGAAGTGAGGTGAGTGCCATCTGAATGAGGAAGGGTGAATAGAGTTGATGTTTGGTGATGGTAGTCCTGTGGGAACAAACACAGCCCCAGAAGCACAGCTGGTCAGAGCTGCAGGAGGGGAAGCAGGTGTGGGGAGGAAAGTGAGGAACTGCTTGGCCTGATGTTGGTTGCTGTAGTACCTCATTAGGACTCTGCTAATGCAGGAACTGGCCTCTGGAGGGTAGTTTCTCTTACCATGAAGTTTTGCTAATGTTGTCAGTCTGGAAAGTATTTGGTAGTGGCTGACCTTGGACTGCACCTGAAGACTTTACAGACTTTGTTTCTTCCGTGTCTGCTGGTCACCTTCATCAGGGCAGTCATCATTCCCATTTTCCTTCTGCAAAGGGCCTCAATATAATTCCTCCTGGAGATGGAGTCACTTCTGGTTTGGTAATGGGCACAGTATCAGAATCACTGGTACATACATATGAACAGCCCCTGCTGCAGCCCACACTGGAAACAGGAGCTGTAGGAAACACAAAGCTTAGATAAGGAGAGACAGTAGGCACCTAAACTGTTACATGCTGCAAAAGAACAGAAAATAATTCCACATATGATCTATGATTTTGTTTCTAATCCCTATTGAGCACACCTGAAGAGGAAGAAACATGGTCACATGTAGTCTAAGGCAGTGGCATTTTCTGCAAAGGACACAAGAATGGAAGCTTTACATATGTCCCCACTTTTTTGAGATTTGTTTCCTTTCTGCCATAATTAAAATAATGACATAAGACAGCTTCTTGCTTTATTTTACAGTTTTGGGAGTATCAAATCTCTGTGGAGCTTTGAGAACATGGCCTTGCTGGCACAGTCAGAAGGTGGGCCAGGAAACATGGGAGGTTGAGCTCACATCATAGTCTAAAACAACTACAAGTAGAAGGCAGCATCTTTTGCTAAGACATTATACATGCATATCTTAAAAGAACTATGGATATTAGAGTATCACTACACTGTTCCATAGGAGCAGCTTGTCAGTTCCTGCTCTCTCACATCACTTCCTCTTAACAGGGCAAGTGACATAGCTGTGGCACACTGAGGATTCAAATGTGGTCAGTGAAATAGATATGGATATCAAAGCAACACAGTAAAGAAGTTCCTGGCAGAAACCTCACTGAGTGTTTCATGAGAGTCCTCAGAGGAAGGACTGCTCCTTGTGTCAGTGAACTCACCAAGTACCTGCGCCTTGTTCAGTAAGGAGCAAGGAGGCAGAGGAGGAGGGTTTGGAGCTTTTGCTCATGGTCAGTCAAGATATTATTGTGGATTTTTTTGAGTGTGGTTATTATTGTAAGTGCTGCATCAATAGAGAGCAAAAGATGTCTAGTACAGAATGTGGGTACTCGTCCTACCTCTGAGAGGAGATTTTTTTACTGCTGCTGAAGTGTAGGAGATAGTGAAGGAATAATAAGAGACACTGTAGTGTGTGGTCAGGGATGGAGATTCAATTGGTCAATACTTCTTTGTTAATATGCACTGGAAGGGATTCTTCTCCCAGAAATGCATGAGGAGGGTTTTTCACATATTTCTTGCCCATCAACTAGTCTGGTCTTAGTATCCTGACTTAACGCAATTTTATACATCATCTGCATCTCTACAGATGCCAGACAGGCACTGCAACAGCTGCCTGCTTTCTTATGTGACAGTGTTTAGATTTTTACTTAGGGGAGCATCTTAGTATAAGTGCTTACTGAAGAGCTCTCCTGTAACTGCAATGTCTTTGGGAAAGGGAAGTCACCAAAATTTCTCCATTAATTGCATGAAAATCCAAGGCAGAATCCAATGTACACCTCTGTATTGATTTTCCTGCAATTTAAGTTGAATAATAATCTTTTAACTTAAATGTTTATGACAATGACGTGAACACTTACAGTACAGACTGTTAAAGACTGTCATGTACAGGTTCAGGGAACATGCACATACTGCTCAAGAACTATGTACAAACTAATTTTTCTGTAACCAAAACTGTAAATATATTCATACATCCAAGTAGCATAAAACTGGCATATCTCCCTCAATGTGCAGTGTGGGTTTCTATCTGCTGAGAATCCCATAGAGTGTATCCTCACAGTAGCTTTATTGTTGCTCAGATTCAGAGCTTGACAATTCAGCCTTTGCTCCAAAGGCTCTGAAGGTCAGCGTCACGGGAGAGAAGGCACCTGACAGGAACACAATGGCCTCCTTGGAAAGTGTGTGTGCTTTTGTTCTGTTACCAAAGAAAATGCGTCTTCCCTGAGGCTAGCATTGCTATTGGCAGTCTCAAGGGAAAGGGGACGTTCTTATTTACACTTTTTTCCCTGAAGAAGGTCTCTCTGGCAGAGCAGGATGCAGAAGCCCCTCCTGCCATGACTTGCACTGTAGTTACTTTGTGGGGAGAGCAGATGAGTTCAGCACACAGGTCAGTCCATCCTTGTGCTCAGGAGCAGATCTCCATCCACACGTAACACCTCTTCCGAGCTGTCTGGCAGCGCTGCTCTCAGCAGTGGTGTGTTTGTTGACATGCACGCTGGAAACAATAGCAGACTGTTGGGATCTAAAAATATTTATTTGCTGCCTTGCAATGCCTCAACCTGTCAGGTTATATTCAGATAACATTAAAGACTGTCATATAGTGTGCGACATGACAACAGCATTATAGGATCAATAGAATTCCTCTTGACAGGACACAAATGGATAGGCCAAACAAGGATAGCGCGTTTTTTCCCTTCTCTTGCTGCTAAAGTTGTCCTGATTCTAGGAAAAGGAACTGCTTCTGGATTAAAATCAAAGAAAAGAAAGAAGCAGATATGAAAGTGTGATAAATACCTTTGAATATGAGAAGAATTTTTTTTTTTTAATAAGTAATGTTAACTAATTTATTGACTGAATTCTTCCTTCACATAGTCTTTGTAGAATATAAGTGTATTTTATGTATGATATCAGTCTCCTCTACCAAAATGAGTCCATTTCTGTGCTGAAGAAGGTGACTTGAGGTTGGCCAACTTTTGTTCTGCACTGAAATACCCTTGGCATTGTGGCTTCAAAAAAAAAAAAAAGCTGTTTAGTTATCTAACTCCAACGAAAATTTTGTGTGCTTTTGGTCTGTTACCATGGGAAAATTCATCTCCTCAGTTACTGGGATGGTTGATACTCTCAAGGGGAAAGAAAAGGTCTGATTTACACTTTATTCCCTGAAAAATGTCTGTCCAGGTAACTTGCACGAATTTAGGAAAGCAGGGTGCGTGAACATTTCCTGCTGTGGCTTGTACTGCCATCTGATGACTTACTACACTGAAATCCTTCTAAATTCTCTATAAAATAGTATTCAATTAGACTTTATGAAAAAAATAAAGCAAGTTAAATAACACTGGGAATTCCTATAGCTTTCTGTTCATTATGCATGAAGTTTTTGGCTGTTTTTAATCCTAAGGATTCTGCATCTTGTTGAGTCATATTATTTAATACATGTTATAGTTCTTTTAGAGTGCTTATAATTGTCTGAGTAGTCTTTATGATGCTTTTTATTACTTCATTTATGTGTAGAACTGCATTCATTCTTACCGTCTATCATGAAATCAGAGCTAGGAATTGCTGAATAAAATCCTCACGCATAAGTAGAATGAATATTGCAAATAAAACCAGATAATTAACTTTTCTGTTTTTACAGTCCATTTTACTTGTGGTCATTCAGAAGAGTGACATTTTTCTTTTTTTCAAGCAATATTTTTGAAAATCAGAATTTTGCCACTAGGTATAAATATATTTCAGTGAGCACATTAACATCAGAAATGCTATGGAGGCTTCTCGTAAGTAGTCATGCAGTATTTTAGCATCAGCTCCATTTTGAGTAGAAATTCCATGTTGAAAGAGCTTATTATCAGAGACTTGAGGTTAAATGCAAATTTTAGTGCTTTCTTGGTTCATCAATGTGGCAAGATATGGAAATGGAAAATTTGAAGAATATAGCAGAAATATATAGATTTTGTTTAGTACTGATATTTTGTTTAGTACTGGTTTTAACTGGCTGAGCATAAAAGATTTATTACTTTGTAACTGAAACAAAAGAAATAATCAACAAAACCCCATACCTCTTAATAATTACCCAAATAATTATGTTCATAGAAACTTTCAAGAATCTGTTTTAGAATTTTTCATACTAATTTTTATTTTTCAGTGATTCTCCTGCCAGGAAAGTAGCTCACGCACTGAGCAGTAGCACAGCTGTGTTATTTGGCAGGCCAGTTACACAACCCAAGCAATGGCAAAGCAGTGATTTTACAAATAAACACAAGATAAATGTTGCGTGAAAACTCAGGCATTACCTTTCAGAAATAAAATAAATTTCTAGTGGATCTCCTAGTTTTTCCTTTTTGCTAGGCATTGTTTACATTTGCCAAGTATTTTTGGTAGATAGGGATGGTATTTTTTTTGCAGGAAACTGATCTGCAAATCTCCTTTTTTTTTTTTTTTTTTTAAATTTTTTAATCCTTCCCCCTCTTTCTCTCTTGTTTTTACTCCATCATGGTTTTCTGAAGAGGAGGAAGACCTGGCTATTTTGCCAACCTCCATTTGGATATGAGCCAAAATCCACCAAAATCAGTGAGAGGCTTTGTACTGAATTTTGTAGGTACTGAATCATGCCTCTAATTCTGTGAAGAGTATTGCAACATTAGCAAGTTAATCCGTGTTAGTACAAAAGATGTATCTCACATCTGCTGATATATTTTCAGTAAAGAATAAATGCATGTTCATCAAAAAACTTACAGTTTAACCTTGCAAGAGTAAGTACTGTAGTACTCTTCTATCCAGCTAAAAGGGAAGTTTACATCTGTTTATTCAGAGCTTTGTGAGATAAGTAAAGAGTATGAAAATAGAAGAAAATTTAAAAAAAATAGGAAAAATATCTGAGAAAATAAAAAATAAATACTTTACTGCAGCTGCTTGTATTGCTTTATGGGCACAACTAACTACTATTTGAAGGCTAATAGCTTGAAATGAACTCAGATATTTTATTGAGCACTGCATGTTTCTAATGATTTCAGAGGGAAGGTCTCCTTTAATTGGTACATCATAATCATGAAACCTGCTGTGTACGAGGCTACCAAAAGGTGATTTGGAAACGTATTGCTTCAGCTTTTTCAGTCAGAGGCCTGTCTGAAATTATTTGATTGTCTTTGAGAAATAAGTAGATCTCTGGGCACTAGTGGGTTTGGTCCTGAAGTAAAGTGTATTCAGCGGTTGGGAAATTAAGGCATTGTATAGGAAATTTGTCTCACTTACTGCCAGGCTTCCAAATACACAAGGATTTAAGGAACCACCTGACAGAAACCCCCAAGAGACAAGAAAGATAATGATTAAGGGATGAATTAAGACACACGAGGCCAAACTGTGCTCCTGATTACTCCTATGGGAATGTCCAAAGGCATCTCTGCACAGGGATTTGTGGACAGAATCAAATTTTCTCTGCCTGTGTTCCCAGATGCATTCAGGCTAATTCTGCCTTAAAAGCTGGGAGACTGTGGGTTTAAGATGAAGTCTTAAGCCTGAGGTGAAATCTACTATTATTTGAGGCCTTAAAAATATGTGGTGGGTTTAGGGTATTGTTGTTGTTGTTTGAATTGGCTACATCTGCTTAAGGTTGAAGGACTAGAAATAAAGCCTTCTGTCTCCAGTGTTATGTCCCTGTCTAATTGCTGACTACCACCTGGAAAGGCAAAATAGAACAAAAAGCGACAAAATGGAAATCTGTATTTTCTTACATTTCAGACCTGTCTGTGGCTAGCAGAAATAGGCAGGCTTGTTCTTAAAAAGAAAAGCAGTAACAACCATGTGCATATATTTTGCTGACCTTTGTTTCTAATTCTTAATGCCAGGACCTACCATAATATTATAAACACACTACAACTGAAGAAATGCTCTCCCCTGTTTACCCCAAAGTTATGCTTAGGGAAGTGCTTCTGGAAGACTTACAAAACTTCTGTGGGCAAAGTACAAAAATGAGTGGATTATCCCTAGCTTGATTTTCTCAAGTTACTGCAAATTTGGAATTATTTATTCCAGATTTACGGGGGTATGTAAAATAAAGGGAAATGAACCATAAAAGCATGGCTATTAGTGCAATCACTCTTATGTGTTGTAACTTTATGTCACCACGAGTTCGGAGAGAAGTGGATGGTCCTTACAGACACTGTCCTTTGACCACTTCTCTAACTGGGGTAGAAGACAGTTTAAGACTGTGATTGAACAATATCCCTCAGGAGCTGAATGCTGACTTTTATTAAGTGGTTATTTTAAAACTAAATGTTAGCCTTAACATGTTGCTAAGTTTCTATGAACTTTAGGCAATGCAATTTCAGAAAAAAAACCCTCCTTAATCGCTACATAAGGTATGAGCAGTGACCTGGCTTCAAAGAAGGAGTTTCCATAATACTGCCAATAAAGGAAATTAAATTCTCAATCACAGGATGTTATAAGGTCTTCCAGTCCTGTGTGCCTCCAGGTGAGAAGAAATAATGCTATTAGTCTGCATAATCACCTCTTGGTTTCCATGCAAGAGGGGGTTGGATTTTTGTTCTTTGAACATATGGAGAGAAAAGACCAAAACAGAAAATGGGAGAGAAATGAATGAGAAAGGCAGTAAAGATAGGGTTTTAGTGTTCAAGGACTCACAGAGGTGTTTTTCAATGCCAGGTTCTGACAACAGCTCCAGCAGCCACTGTTTCACTTCAGGTTCTCTCTTTCCTCAGTGCTTTCTGTTCTGTAAGGAGAGAACTCTTTTGAGGGTCAACTATTTTGGGATCAATTACTGGATACATAGGAGAGAGGGAGAACTAGTGACAGAGAAGGGACAGATTAGGAAGGGTGAGATGAGTGAGCCGAGGAAAATATGACTTAGTTGTGAAAACTGGGAAAATGGAGGGGCTGTGACAAAAAGTTTGGAATGGAGTGAATGTTAATGGACAGTAAGGGTGAAAACCTAAGGAATTAGAACAAGAACTGAGGAAAAGTGGGGGAAGGACAGACTGATTAATAGAAATATTACCAGCTTCTGAAAACCAAGGATAATGTACGGAAAAAGAAGTAAGAAAAAGGGGAAAATCAGCAAAGAAATTTGAGTGAAAGTAATGAAAGTTAGAAAAAAAACCCCAATTCTTGTTTTGTTTTTTTTTTTATAACTGTCTTTTGAACAGTCAAAATAGCAACATGTGGTGTCTTTTATATGATGCATGAAGCCCTTCAAGATCATTATAGTGAAGGCTTAAAAGAAGAGCTGGACAAAATGAAAAGGATAGAAATATGAGAAGTGAAAAAAGCTTTCCTATTTTTTTATACTGTGTTTCTGTGTAGGTATACTGACTTTTAATAGCTTTAAAATGTAAATAACAACAATTTTTGACTTTGAGCACATTATCTTCTACCTGATCACTAGCCGTCCTCTTGAAAACATGTAATTTTGGAAAATTATGCTCAAATAGGATTCTGTCACTGACATGATGAAAGATTCAGTGCTTCTGGGAAAATGAAAACTTAGAAGCTGTGCAAATTTTTAATGCCAAGTCTGACCATACCACTTAATGGTATAATGGTGACTGATTTTAGTATGTTTGAAAACAGTATTATGATATTGCTAGGACCAGGACCTACTTATTCACGAAAAAATGTCCTGCCTTCAAAGTATCTTCAACATAAATTCCTGTCTTATGCTTCTTATGGATAATTGCATAACTAATAAATGAATAGTTAGACAAAATATAAATTCTCACAGTTCTGTGATATTCTTTTTTGATTGAAGGGTTCTCTCATGCTTCACAGTGAAGATGAAATTCTTTTTTAGCTTTTTTGTGTCTTTTTTTTGCCAGTATTAAAGCTGTTTTCAGACCAGACCAGAAGTCACTTTTTTCTTTTTCAGGGTTTGTCTGCTTCTTCACAGGTGCCTATTTATGTGACAACTTTCTGAGTGCCTGTCCAAGTATTTTTCTGCTCATGCAATCTGTTTCTGGCTATGGATTTCTATCTCAGCTGCAACATGTAGCTGTTTGGAGTACAGCCAGTTCTGTCTGTCAATGGACAAGGTATTTCAAGAATTATCAGCTGCAAAGTTCTTGTATGAGATAACACCTTGTGCAGAAAAAACCCCACTGACAGTAAAATAAAATACATACAAAGGCTGCCAAGGGTTTTCTCTTTGAGCAGACAAGCAATTACATTACAGTCTCATGTCCTTTTCTAAAGTGATGCTAATTATACAGTTTGGTAGACATTTCTATGTGATGACACTATAAGCATGATGACAGTGGGTCTGATTGTCTGATAAATTTAGGCAAACAAATTTCAGCTGAGCTTAAACCTTTGTGACTTGATCAACAGGTCTTACAGTTGACTCTCGGTGTTGCTTTTAGGACAATTTTTATCAACTTTGTTCAGACAGTAGACACTGAGGTCCGTATTTTGCATGACTAGTGACTAACATTTGTGCCTGCAAAGCATAAAGTGTTATAACTGAGATATGCCATATGAAAGAAAAGAGAAATCTGGGCTAAAATCAGGATACTTAGCAAGAAATGCAGTTCTTCAGGACATGCTCTGAAAGAAAATATTTTGGATGAAGACTAATAATTTAATTTTCACTGGTTTTTTTTTTTTTTTTAATCTCATGAATTAATGGAATGTCAATGATTGTAGTACAAAGATACAAACCATCCAACTGTAGATTTTACACCCCTGTTCACTTCTTTAGTTAAATCATTTGAATAGCAAATACACCTAATTGCTTCAATATCAGGTTTGATATGGAACAAATGATACATGCATGAGTGCAAGATATGGCATTAGATCTTCCTGTCCTTGTGGGTTAAGTAACAGTGATTACTAAGAAACCAATTTATCTGTAACTGCATGGAGTTGGCTTTTAGCAAAGTTTTCAAGACTACTTTAAAGAAGATAATATATTCATTGAAAAGAATAGATTTACTTCTACACTTTCTTAAGCTTCTCTCCAGGCAACTGCCTGACAATTTAATAATGATGAGATATTATTTCATGTTCTGCATTAGTATTTTTAGCACCAACATTTCTAATGATTGTCTTTTGTAATCACCATGTGAAGAGTTTTCCTGAAATATCTGCAAAGTAATTTTTTATTGTTTTCTTTTAAGATGGATTTTATTTCTCTTGCAGTTTAGAGTAATTCACACAAAGTTAAAAGTTATTTTTAACTTTCAGAACAGCAGGTGCTTTTCTGCAATACTCTTGTTTGTTAGTCAGACCATTTTTACATACTCGACAATCAAAGGAAAATAAGTTTATTTTTACTTTACCCCATTAAATTCTTGAAGAGTCAATGGGGGTTTTATTTTCGCCTTCCAGATCAATCAATTTTATTACAAGTTTGAACAGGGCCATCCTCAGAAAAAAATCTCCAAATAGTAGCTTTTGGTGGTGCTTGTCATACTGAAAAAAAAAAGTCTTCCTCATCTCTCTTTCTGAACTGTTTTCAACCTTGTTCAATTTGTTTTCATTAGTCAGGCATCTTTTACCACATTACACGTGACCTTCCTAGATTTGCATTAAACCTTTTATATAACAACATTTCCATGTATTTATCTGACCTCTTTTTTCTTCACGTCCTGATAATTGTGAAGGTCTAAAGATTATTTTGCAGGATTTCTCTTAATCTCTCATGTTATGTTTCTGTAGTCTCTTACATAGGTTTTTTTTTTTTTTTTATACAGGCTAACTTTCATATAAGCCCATCTTTAAATCTATTATGTATAATGCTATGACAACTGAAGAATTCTCTTGTATATAAATTATTAAAATGAAAAGACTATATTAGCTAAAAAATACTGTAATTGTGCTGCTGTGCTTTCAGTCTCTACTGTGTATAATTGCATTTCCTCTCTATGATCACTGCAAGCTGTAGAGAACAAGTGAAAATGGACAAAACCTGAAAACTGACTGACTAAAATTAAACCTTTAAATCAATATCTAAACATCTATAAAATCGCTTAATTTTTAAAGCTGAAGAGCCGTATTAGAATCCATGACCAAAAAACTCTCTCAAATTAAGGCTCATTTGATTTAATGCCCTCTTATTATGAAGAAGTGAGCATTTTGGGATACCATTTTTTATCTATCTAAAATACTGATCTGTGCTTCTTCTTAAAGATGTACTTATGTGGTATTAATCAGACTTATCAAAAGAAAAATGTCAAAATAATGTTATTGAGTGATATTTTTAAAAGGGACACTTCAATATTCACTGATACTAAACAAACAAGTGTTTTGATATTAGTCATTCAGTAAATAATTATTAAGCCCTGGTGACTGGCCGTATTTGTCAGGTATGGATGTGCTGCATCAGGGAGCAGTGTACTCACTTTTATACCTTGGGGCATGTGAGATTCAGGCCCACAGATGTTATCTGCCTTTCCAGCAAGTCCTACTGGGATCCCTTTTGTGAGGAACTACAAATTTTTTTTTTCTTTTCTTGTCTAGCACTGGATATCTGATGAGAAAGCAGCTGGACCATTCCTTTGCTGTTGGTGTGTGCCAGGGTCGGTAGAAAGGTTGTATAGACAACCCACTTCTGTTTGCTTTCCATGGATTCCAACCTGCCCTTGGTACTTCCATCTTCCTGCTCCAAGATCATGGACTTAGGTGAAATTGGTGTAGGTGTCTTATGAGTCTAAACTCTGCTGTTCAGTCAGGTCAGTGTTGGACAGGGAGTGATAGGTATCCTGTGGTTCATATATTCAATGCCATGTGATGACTTATCAGTGAGCAATGCACAGTGTACCTGTTGGTCATAGAGTGAAGGAAAAATAATGTGAAAATTGACTTCACCGCTAATATTCAAAATACTCTCGTGCTTGAAAGTTCATAAAAAACTGATTATCTGAACTTCTGTGTTTTGTTTTTTGGAAAAGTTGCTCCTTGGGAAAATTGGATTTCTTCTTTTCTAATTTTTGAAAAAACTTAAGGTGGAAGTAAGATAGATAATGGGGTATGAAGCAAGTTCTGTGCTTTAGGGAGCTCTTTATTCCCACTCTGTATATAGCAATGGAATTGCAGGAAGATTACAAAAACACAATGTAAATAAAAAGTAAGTGCCAAATCAGAAGGTAGAAAATACTTTTCTTAATAGAAAAACTTACCAGGGACCAAATCAATTGACTTCTTGAAGGCAGCTGGTCTCTTTATTCTGTATCTAACTGAAGATGTCTCAGACTAGACTTTACATAAGCATGTTGTAATTGCAGAAACAATTAATAGACCCATGTGAGTTATAATTGGAACACTTGGACTATTCTCACAGCTTTTAACGTGCAATTTGGATAAAATCTCTTACTTTAATTTAGCTGTAAATCAGGTGTTACTCTTCACTGTTTTAGTTCTTGTACAATCTCCTGGCCTGGGATTTAGACTATTTTAATCCTATACTGCAAGGAGTTTAAGTAATTGTAAATGTCATATTTATTTCTGGAGCACTCACTCCTGTAGTAGTATAAATACTCAAAATGTGTTTACAAGGAATTAACATACTCAAATTTCAATCTGATCAGAGCTACTAACAGAGTATAGGAAGTGTTCTCTCATTTTCACCCTACAGCTTTTCTTTTGCTTACAACAAATTTGGGCATTTTTGGGTAGACCATACAATAATTTTTCACCTGGGTTGATTCAAAGAAAAGTGTGCATTATTACACAGGTTCAGTAACATAGGATAACAGGTTGAAATTGCCCAGGCTGTATTCTAGTGCACCTCATATTCTCAAAGCCATGTTGCTCAGGACTGTGTCCAGTTGAGTTTTGCACAGCTCAAAACATGGACACTCCACAACCCCTTTGGCAACCTGTTCCATTGCTCAATTGTGCTTACAGGAAATAAATTTTTTTTTCTTACACTTAAATGTAATTTCTTGGTTTTCTTTTTTTTCCCATTTTTTTTTTCAGTTTATGCTCAGAGGCTCTTGCCTTGTCAAGGGCACCACAGAGAAGAGTCTAGCTTAATCTTTTTCAATATCCACCATCAGGTATTTATACACATTGGTAAGATCCCCCATGAGCTTCCAGGTTAAACAATCCCAGCTCCCTCTCTGACCCTGTGTATCAGATGATCCGATGACTTACATGTTTTGTGTCACCTCGCTTGTTTCAGTCCACTAATACCAAGCTGTTTTCCTAGAATGACATGGCATTTAGATGATCCTTCTGAAGTGATATAATTCTCCTTTTTTGCTTAACTTTTGAAAAGTAGGAGACATTAAAGGAAAATCTATAAACCAACCAGTGTTGCAAGAGGAAAAGATAACCTGCCAAAATAGGTTCTCTAATGCTACTCTAGGTAAATATCAGTTACCAATCAGAGTGAAAACTATTGTGTGAGGAGGAGGATGTTGAACTTCCCTCCTTCCCTGGTCCCTTAGTTAGTAATTTATCAAGGTTTAGATCCTACAAAGAGTTACCATCTATGTATACCTGGAGACTTACTTTCAAAGCAGATGTACTGAAGATGTGCGCCTGTAAATTTTCTCACCATGGAAGAAATCAATCAAAACTTGTCATTCTTAAGGTCAATAGCAAAAGTCTTGGTGAACTGAGAATGGCCAGGACTTTCTGTTGTTTTGTCCTTTACTGAACCAGCTATTCTCAGTAACTGCTAGAAACAATGTTGCTTCCTTTTACTTCTCTTGCGTGCCCATTTATATACCGCAAATTTTTTTGCTGTTAACATCACTAACCTTTCAGGTTGCCATTGATTTTTTTCTGAGTTGCTATCATCCCAGAGTTTTACCACTGGAATTTCTAGTCCACAGATAGGAAACTGGGAGGGAATTTTTGTTTTTCCCAGAATATGCCCAGATGGGAGCTTGGTAACTGGAGAGCTTATTAAGCTCAATGACAAAGCTGCTTAGCTCCACAGTCAAGGGGGTGGTAGAATTGTAAGGCATCTGGAAATCATTTGTCTTATTTATATCAAAGCTTTTTATGGAGTCAGCATTGTGCTGTAGAGCATCCAGATACTGTAGAGTCAGCATTCCAGCATAAGACTCTCCTAGTAAAATATTTTCAGCTGAATCTACCACCTCATTGCATTGAGATAGAATTATTACAGAAGTGTATTTCATGAACTGAGCAGCTCATGAGCAATGAAATTTTAATCCAGCTGCACAGGAATTTTCAGAACTGTGAGGATTTCATCTTAACTTTATATCCCTGCCACCTTGAATCCTGGCACATGGCCTATGGAGAGAGATCAATTAGATTTAATGTTAGCTGACAGGGGAAGACGTGAGAATAAGAGGAACAAAGTTAGCTAATCGGGAAGTTTAGGGATTAAACCAAACCTTTCCAATGTTCTTATCCATTACTCCGTGAAAGAGAAAATGGTGTATTTTGCACACAGCTTGAATACACTAATCAACAGTTTCCTGGTTGAGAATTGCACTAATGAAAATAAATTTCAAGTGACATATTAGCTGGAAACATCAGTGTATGTGTCTAGGCCAGAAAAATTAATTCAAAATGCAGGCAGTGGGAACAAATACCAGCTGTATCTCCAGTCCTGCATAAATAGCTAAATAAATAAAATGGCTTGCTAGGGGCTTCCAAGGTGTCGGTGAGCATCACCTGTTTTGATTCAATGAGGCGGCTGTCAAGTCATGGTGTTCTCCAGATGACTTACTGAGTACCAGCAGGTGCCCAAAGCACATCCTCAGTGCTCATAGTTGTGTTATCATGGGCAGGATGACCATTTTTAACAGAGTGAGCAACACATCAGTTTTTAAGATGAATCTGGAAACCTGCCCAGATTACACACCTCTTGGTGTGACTTTCACCTCAAAGGGAAAGTAAAGAGCTTTTAAAACTCCTATATAGTTTTTCTTGAGCATATGCAATTATAATCAATAATTGTGACTTCTTTTCTTGTGCTCCACTTCTCCAGAAATCCACCCTTCCATCTCCTTTATCATGCTAACACAGAGTTCAGCCAAGGACTGGTTGATGTTACACATATGTACACGAGTGGAGGAGCTGTAAACTGTTAATGTACTGACAAACAGCAGTTCTACTGACCCAGCTCTAGAACCTGTTCCTTACTGTACGTGGGTAGAGACAAAGGGAAAAGCCCAAGGTTAGCTTCTCAATCAATGTATTGCTGTCTATTCATGCAGCCCAACTTATACAACTTGTTCCTACTGTTCTATATTCTTTTTCACATCTATCAGATTTATTTGTTTTTTGCCTCACTCATCTATTTCCTCCTTTTTTTTTTTTCCCCTTTTGTATACTGAGTTTTAAGGTATGGTTAATGCTTTCTGCCAAAGGTATTTTTCATTCTTGTCTTGAATCTAGAAATGTTGGGAATGGCAAGTTTTTTGTTTGCGTTTCAGGTATTTACATCAAAAATATAAGTGTAGATGTATAAGTAGGTCAGCTTGTGGATACATTGGTGCCTATTGATAATTCCTGAGGGACTGCACCATGCAGATGCTGCCTTTTCCCTATCTCCATATCTGCAAAAGATGTCCTTTAAAAGTGCCAATTTAAAGTCTTGCATTCCTTTTACAAATGATGCTACTTTTCAAATTTGTGGGAAGTTTCTAATGTAACTGAGGCAGACAGCTGGGAGGGGTGGGGTTGCTCATGGTTCTACCCATAGCAGCATTCATTTCAGAAATGTTTCATTTGGATTTTTTATGGGGAACCTAGAATTTATGTCCCAGTTTTGTATGCCCCTATAAATTTTACTTATACAAGAATCCTCCCGTGTTTGCAGGATCACATGAATTAGTGTGTGTGTGCAAGCCAGATTCCAGTCAGGGCACATCCAAGCTTCTACTCAACTGCCTAAAATTGGTCTACAGGACTAAGTCATCCAAAAGTAAGGGACAGTGATTTCTGTTGTTGTAAGCTCTGATGGGTTGAACCAGGCTGGATTCCAGGTGCCCACCAAAGCTGCTCTATCACTCTCCTCCTCAGCTGGGCAGGGGAGAAAAACTATAATGATATATGTACTTTTGCAATGTATAAAGCTGTCTTCTTTGTCTCTAAAGAGCAGTGTTTCTTTCATTCAACAGCCTGTGTAGTTGAAATCTGTGAGAGGGAAAAAGGGAAAATTTTATTTCCAGGACGCATTCCCTATATAGTTCTCATAATCAGAAAAGGTTCTCTTGAATTGTAGGGTGAGCCTGGAGCACCTTATTTTAAAAATATTGACTACTTTGTCTTCTGGGGATTTGTCAATTCCTTTTTAAACTCATTTTTAAGTTTGGCCTCCACATTCCATAGGAACATGCATTGCAGTTACCCTTCCTTTTCATGGAAAAGAAATTCTGTTAATTAAAATTCTGTTAATTTGTTTTAAACTTGCTGTGTGATGATTTCATTGGTCATTCACATGTTCTGGTCTCAGAAGAAACAGCAAAAATCATTCCTGGCTTAGTTTCTCTACATCATTCAATTCTTTATTAACTTTTAACATATTCCTCTTTTTTTTTTTTTTTTTTGTATTTCTTTCAAAACTAAATGACATCGTTTTCCACACATCTGATCACTCATATTTTTGCTTTTTACCATCACTCTTCTAATTCTTTTGAATATTCTTTGTACGTGCTGATCAGAATTAGGCATTTTATGGCTTCAGCAGTGTCAGATTGACACTTGTAATTCCTATTTTTTTTAAACAATTGAAAATGTTCTATCTGCCCTTCTTTGGTAGAACTTTGAATTTTTGAAGGGCTCAGGATGACAAGATATCTTTTTAAATCAGTATCAGTAGAGTAGGTCACTGTAGATGTTAATGTTTTTTCCATGTGTGTTGTATGCACTTTTCTATATTTAATTTAACCTGCTCCTGCTTTTATCGCTGTATTATCTCTCAGCCCCACCAGTACTTCTTTAGCTTATATTTTTATGATGCTGAATAATTTCTATCTTCACAAGTCATCCATTTTCCCAGATCATGTATAAAGATGTTGAGGTGAGCAGGCTCATATATTGTCCTCCTGGTAACTGTCCTCCTTCTTCCACAGAGAGAAGTAGTTATATAATTTTACCCTAAAATCATCTTTTAAAATAAATTAAATTAGAAGAGGCCTGTCTTATATCCCTAGAGAGCTAACATTTTAAAGAAACATTTGTGACTTGAATTTTAAAGTTTTATGAAAACTCAGGTACAGAATATCTGTTGATTGTTTATAAATGATGCTTAACGAAGTTTTGTTGGCACCCTCCTTCAAAATTGAAGAAAAAACACCTAGAATATACTTGGTGAATCCATTACTGGACACCTGGATGCGCGTCCCGAAGAATTTGGAAACACTGCTTCTGTGGAAGAATCTCAGTTGTAGAATATTGTTGAGGATTGAATCATCAGTCCCTAGCAAAACCCCTTGCAAATTTAGGTATGCTGGTGTACCTAAAGAGCTATACATACAGGTATAACAGATTTTAGTCTGACAAGCACCTGTCTTTAGGTGTGGAAGAAGATGTAATTTGCTCTCCCATTTACTGATAGTGTTGTACCCTGCCATGAGTCAAGCTCAAAACCAGTCTTATGACCTGTATGTGGAAAATAATAATTGAGGGATAGCAAAAGTTATGTCATCTATAAACCATTACTCTTTGGAGAAGAACTGTGCCCTAGAGTCCTAGTTTCAAAATTACCAAGGCTTTGTTTCATATGGGATGCTTTGTGTGTGTGTGTGATATTCCTGGGAAAAGAGAGGGCTGTATTTATGCATACGTGACAGAGATGCATCATACACATGCCTTATCAGTTCAAGGTCAGGTACTGGTGAGAGCAAGATCTTGGGGCATTTAGTGCTTTCTAAGCATGATCAAGTTTTGCAAGCAGATGTTTCTGATCCCTTGGCTTTAGGGTACTCAAATAATGACCACAGTTTTAACGTTATTAGTCATTGCTCATTTAAGTCCTTGATAATAATGCAAGCATAATATAAATTGGACACTCCTCAGGCACTGTCTCACCTTTCAGGGAAGGATTAATTTTTTTTTTTTTTTTTGCTCTGTAGGATGCTTTGCTGCTGATTAACATGCAATGAGAACAAATGGCTTGCAACTGGTACTAGTGTTTACTTAACTGAGCTTCACAACTGTCCTGCAGTGCTAAGGTGCCAAGCATATGGCAGTCAACTTCTAATTAAGCAAAGCACTTTGATTAATATGTATTTTTTCCAACATGCTGCACAATGTACCTGATCTCCACTAACTGAAACAACGGTGTTTATTCAAATGTCTACTATTTTCACTGTCAGTTTTGCAACCCTTCAGCCTGCTTCATGCACTAGCAACTTCTTTTGTGGTGGCAATCCTTCAGAGACATCTGGGGTCAAAAGGTGTTACTTTTCCTTTATGCAAGTTCTTCTTAAGCCTAAAATCTCAGGATGCTCCTAGTGGACAGGTAAGGAATTCAGAGACACATAGAGCCTTCAGTATAAATGACCACCTATCCATTAAATTGATATTAGATGCACTACAAATAAAACCAGAAAACCAAAACAGCAACCCAAGTCTAGATTTCCCTGATATTGGATGCACTACAAAAAACCCCAAAAAACTGAAACAGCAACCCAAGTCTAGATTTCCCTCATCTTATTTTTGACACAATGGAAATATTCAGCTTAGAAACCTAGTGGCCATACGCTTTGGCAACATCTCAAATGTGCACATAATGATATTATAATGGGTTTTCTCGTCAAGCCAAAATTTTATTTGAAATTAGTCTGAAATGGAGCTTGCAGGGTGTTATAACTTCTAACTTGTGACTTTTTGTCACGTAGATATTCTTAAATTTACCCACAGTACTGATTTCGGAAGCCCACAGTTTTAATACGTGATGATTAAGCTAAAATACACTCAAGTCAGTAGAAGTCTTCATTCACTTTTATATGTTTTATATTTCACTTGCTAAGGTGCAAGCTCTTCCTTTGTAAAATTATGTCCAAAATTTTGGTGCTTCATTACTAAAAGCCTGCATTTCAGTCATAAATTTCTTATACATTATTGCTGAGTTGTAGTGTTTTGTCTTTTAGCAGATACTGTCCCTAAAAAAAGCAAGTTGCTTTAAGAAACTTTACCTCCATTGTCTTAGAAATAACGCAGTTACTTCAGTGGAAAGGTTTTTTTGGAGTCCACTTAAAAAAAGGAATACAGAATCAGATATCCTCAAAATGAATGCTTGAATGAAAATTACAGTTCTACTTTTTTTTTATTTTAATTCTTTAATCTGCAGAAAATTCCAAAGAATATCTTGATTTCACTTATTGCCTATTACCTGCATGTGGAAAGAAATCAGGAAAAAGATGCAAACATTCCACTGAGCAAGGCTGTGAAGAGTGTTAAAAAGGCAATTTCAGCTGGGCAGAAGGCATGCTGACAAATGCCACACCTTCTTAAAATAACCAGGCAGTCCTAACATGGTTTTGTCTGACTTTGTTGGACTGGGGAAACAAAAATATTAACATAAATGACAAAAACCTTCTGAAAGAAGCAAACTAGTACAACGGCAGGTAGGATATTAAAAAAAACACCAGACTTTTTTTTAACCATAAGAAAACATTTTAAAGATCCAGGCTTAAACGATCATGAATGGATACGAAGCATATGACAATATTTAGTCTCAATGAAACTTAGGATTCCATATTGTGTGGAGACAAGTCTGCATGTTTGTTTCTGTCATGTCCCTCATTTTGTGAACTGTAATTATTTTGTTCACAAATATAGTTAATTTTTTCTGATTCTAGATTATTGTTATAGATGCTAACCATTATTCCATATAAAGTCCGTGCTTGTAGGGACAGCAGGTGAAAGCAATAATTTTAATTTTCAATGAGGAAATGGGATTCATACAGCAACCTTGGCTGGAATAGTCTCTTGATTTTTTTTTTTCTTGTCTTGTCTCTGACAGCATACTTTGGAATGATGGCCTGTTGAAAGAAATGGTTCTATATGGAAGACCCAATAAGAATGTGATACAAGAAAGCATGAAATTTGATTTCTTTTTCTAATTTGTAAAAAGTTACTAAAAAATAAAAGGAATACAGTGACTGCCATTAACATTTAAAGTTTTTTCTTCCATTGAACTACCTGAGGCTATTTACTGAGTTGGTTTTGGATGTTTGCTGGTTGATGGGGAGAAGTGGGTGCCTGTGCATTACTGCAAACTCATCCTTCTGCAGACCCAAGAACTTGTGAGGAGGTTATATAAATAGAATACATAGCCTGGGTTTAATTTGATGTTAGCATTGATCTTGTGAAGGCAAATTGAGTACATTTTCCATGTATCTCAGAAAATCTGCATGGAGCTTGGGGTTTGGTGTGTCCTATTATGAAAGCCAATGAAGAACCGGATACCTTATTCCTTTTTTACACAAGGCAAAACAATCTGCATTTAATATTTTTAAACTACAATCATATTAAAAGTGTGATTGTTAAGATTTAGAATTCTTCTAAATAAGCATTTCTTGATGACATCATGTTGCAGGTACCTTTTAGTTTTGTGTCATATTAATGGCATGTGCTTTTTCAGACAATGTTTATGATTCCTTCCAGTAGCTGAGGATCAGACTAGGTTGTAATACTGTCTCTTTCTGTCCTTAAGATATATAAATCTGTCAATCCCTTTATGCTCTAGTCATATATGATCTAGGGTTTCTGCTGAGTGGAAATGCTTAGAGCACAGCCAGATGTGTTATAGGTGATTTAAAGGAAAATGAGAAATCTCATCAGAAGCAGTCAAGGGACCTTTATGGCTTTGGTGTCAGAAGATTGAATTGTGAGAACTTTTGTACTTCATGTGGATGCATTCAAAATCTTCTAATCTCTCAGGAAGCCTCTCAGCATCTGTTTCCCTTTAGACCTGGTATCTCAGAAACATAATCTTTCTGTAGGCAGTTCAGTGTATGGCCATCATGAATTTTGGACAAATGTTGTTAGGCACTCTTAGTGTTAGGAAATCTTTTGTAAGATGCACTCATCCCCCACTTCAGCTTTCAGAGTCCTTCCTAGCTGAATTTGTCTGAAGCTCAAATTGAGATCAGTCATGGTGTGAATGTCCAGATCCTACCGAAGGCAAAAGATTTCTGAGAAAAGTTTGTTCTGTTCGTGATGGCCCTCAGACATGCTCTTCCTGTGCACATCTGTACCCCAGAACCCTTTTCTCATGTTTAGTGTGAATCAGTCTTGCAGCACTTTAAATCCATAATTCATTGTTCACAGGCACAGAGAAAAGATTGTTCTGTTCTTTGCAGCTGCCTTTTGTTTTTCAATCACTGTCCCTCCTTGTCTTTTCTTTAGTCTCACCCCATTCTTTCGGGTTTTCTTTCCTAACTGTCTGCTTATACACCTGAATAGGATATTTATCTTTTCTTCATGCTATTGTTGTTTTCTATTTTGGAAGGTTTCTATGCAAGTAGGTGATCCTAGACCTATAGTTCTGTGATTGATTATTCCTCTCTCAGATAAGTACTCACTTTCTCTTATCCTAAAACAAATCTCTCAGAAAATCTGCTCAGTGCATCTTTTAATTTTCACAGGCAAGCAGCCTCCTGGTTGTGTTTACTACTGAGCTTTGCACCTACTCTGCAGTAGTTTCACCAGGATTATATTTCCCTGTTTAGCTTATGACAATGCCAACCAAGAGTAGCAACAAAAAATCCTTTATTTCGTCAATGCATCTTCCTTACCCAAAAGTCATCATATTTTATTCTAAAGAGACATATTTCTGTTGCTCACTGTGGCCAGTGCTATTTCAGATGTAAAATGAACTGCAAAGCAGGGAGGCAAAAGGTAAAAATAAGAAAAACAGAAGGTGTGGAGGACTGGCTTGGTATTTTAAGGAAATGTGAAAGTATCACATTTTCCCTTTTCTTACTCAGTGAAGAAAGGTTTCGACACTGGCATGGATTTTTAGGCAAATTGTTTTCTCTCTTTTACTGCATTCTCTAAAGCAAATATTTGCATGTGAATAATTTTCTTGCCATTAGAGGGTTTTCTACACACCTTAATACCAGCAAATTTCCTTTCCAGCATTTTTTGGATACATTGTTCTAGCTAATATACACGCCTATTTGACCTTTGTCATTTTCTTTCAGATGGCACTAAGCAGTAGCCCAGTTAAGAATTCTCTAACCATCATAACAAATAAACATTGTGCAATATAGTGTATTTCAGCATGTCATGAGATTTCCCAACAGATGATGTCATTTAAAATGAGCTGTTTTACCGTGCTCTGTAACACTAGCTGGTTAAAGCAATATTTTTATGCTTTGTCTAAGGAAAACAATAAAATAAACAAGGGCAGCCCTAGCTAAACAGATTGTAATTCCACCACTAACCCACATTTTCATATCCAAGTCATATTAATTAATTTCTGGAAGAATTCATTCAAATATTTTTAAATGCAATAATTGAATAGAAAATTGGGAAGTTTTATTATGTGGTCAGTGACACATTATCTCTCTCATTGAGAAATGGAATAGCATGGCCTGTACAGAACAACACACGCAATATTAAGGTGATACAAATCTGACTTCCACAGAGTTGCTTCTAACCTATTTACATAATTTAAGCACAGAACATTAATTTTGAGATCTATTTAATTAACTGAATGCCAAATTATGTTTCCTCCAGCAACTTTGACTCTGTGAACATAAGGTAGCTCATATGCTAAGGGTATTGTTGCTTCTGTTGACATGACATAACTTTTGCTACAAAATTGTACTGTGTTCCAAAACCTGTTTATGTAGACAACATTCATGTCTTGAAGCTGCACATTGCCCTGGTGCCCTTTCACCTCAGTGGGCATTTCATTCAAGCATTTTCAGAATAGATTTAGGAAATGTTTTTCTTGCAGAGAACAGTTCAAACCACGTTTCTTCTGTCTCAAATAAATCTGATGCTGCTAAATTTCCTTCTCAAGTGAAAGACTAAGAGGCTGTTGACAGTCATGTAAATGAAGAAAAAGATACTTCAGTGACTACCATTGTGATTCAAAATAATAAAAGCAAATTTTCCACATAGGCTTAAAAGAGTACCCATCTCATTTTCCTGAATGGATGACCAAATTAGTTAAACATCTTTTGATGTTGTTAGACTCCACATGAGAGGAACATCGTCTCTTTTTGGCATTAGCACCAACATTGAACATTAGTTATTCCAGAAATTCAGGAAAGTTTAGGCTTTCCATATATGCAATGTACATTATGCATCATACACTGTTCTTTTCTTTACCTGAAAGACAACAGTGGAGTAAAAAATCTATTTATTTCAATAGGGATTTGGCATATTTGCAGTGATTGAAAGAGGAAAGGCTATTACAGCTACATTTCTTAGTAACTGGAAAGTGTTAATTACGGTGATAATCCTTTCTTTCAATGTGATATTTAATAATTTTGCTAAATAACCCTAATAAAAATATTCACATTTGTATTCTTACATGCCAATTTTAAATTCTTTAGTAATGCACATATATAAAGTTCTTAAGATGGAGTTTGATTTCATTACACATCCAATTTAAAGTCCTTTCATGAACAATTGAATGGGGAGAATATCCTGGAAATCCTTTGTAAGAATTTAACTAGAAACCATGTCAGGTTTAACTAAGATGATATCCTCTAATTTGCTTTTAAGTCACCATACTTTTCTTCTGCTTCTTGTCAGTGGTTTGTAATGAAGGTTGCTTAAATATGTGTTACTGCCTCTGTGAAACTGACAGGATGGAATAGTAAATACAATATTTAGGTAACTTCTGCGTCTCCTGAGACATGAGGCACTGTTGTGTTACTCTATAGTGTTGATTCCTATTTGGCTTTTTAAGATGATACTATTTCTGTATTAATTTAGTTGCACCTCAGATTTCTTTCAGCTTGAAAGATCAAGTTTATCATTATTGTTATTCTAATTCATCTCTAGGTGTTTGAGTCTTTTGTAGCTGGCACTAATCCCCTGAAGTGGGGGACTTAGTTTTCTTAATGTGACGTGTTAATGCCAATATAATAACACTAACAGTAGGGAGGCCCAGATTCATGTTCTCATACTGATTAACAAGGATTTAAAGTACTTTTTCTTAAAAGAGATAATTACCACTTACAATGTTCTGTTAGATTTTAATTGTTTAGCAAAAGACCTTAGGTACCACTGAGGCACCTCACAGTGTTTGCAGTAAATCCTCTGAGTGTGACATCATACACAGTACCTCCAGCTTCAAAAGAAACAAACCAAAATATGTTTCACCTCTAGTAACCAGCTCTTCACATCTCCCTGGCAGACTAGTGTCATGGCCTGGAAGCGGGCATGATGTTCACTATAAATCCTTGTTGGGCTGACCGAAGGCACCAGTCCACGTGTCAGGGAACTCTTACACTTTATTGTATAAATTAACTCCAGCAATTAGACTGCTATTTAGTCATAGAAGTGTTGACTAATAAGCTCCCAACTCTTGCAAAGAACTTTAACAAGCTCCCAACTCTAAAACAAACTTCAGATACAGAACAAAGAATAGAATATGATTGCTACACTTGCCAGGATAAAATGAGGGAGGAGAGGAATAAAGGCAGAAAAGAGAGAAAGAGAAGGATAAAGATCACCTGTCCTTGGATCCCGCATTCTTCCTGCTGCTGTGGCTATCTGGGTCTGGGGCCTACAAAAGACAGAGAGCAAGAGACTGATTTACTTCCTTTTATACTTTACCTGATATACTCCTCTTATGTAAAATAGATTTTTCGCACCATTTGTGCCCTATTTTTTGCGAGTGCAGTCTGCTCCTTAGAGCCCTCCCAGGAACAAGCTGGGGGAAGTTGGGGGTCTGTGGTGGTCCCAGAGCCCCTTTTACTGAAGTACCTGGGACTCAACCCTTCTCACAGGGGCACAGAAACAGGCATGTTGAGGCAGAATTGCAAGCCTAGAAACTGAGAAGGAAGTTGCCTCAGAACAGCCCTGCCCCCACCTCCATGGGGCTCTCTCTTCCATTCACAACTTCCTTATTGCAACAGCTGGAATATTTGAGAGAAAACATGCTTATGCCTGGTCCTCCACAACTAGCTAGGAAGTCAATAACCTGCACAGCTCTGATGTTGTTGACCAGGGTAAATACTTATCAGATCACTATTTATTTGTTCCAAACTGCATACCCCTTTCACTGACAGATACAGTGTTTATGGTGGTTTTCAGCCCTATTTGTGTAAGTTCATCCTCCTGTTTTTAATGTCCAGAGAAAGTAAACACCTGCGTTTCAGAAGGATGTGTTAACTCACGCTTACGTGCAGCAAGTACACTTTCTCCCTGCCATTGCTCACAGTGCAGTTTCGTTTACAAAAGGCACATTTTATGCTATAAAAATGAGAATTGCTTTTCTTACTGCAAAGCTTCTTGCATGTATTCCTACTCATTGAGGCCTTCCTCAATGGCACAAAGTGTGTGGGACCAAATGAGTGGGAAAGCATCTGAGTTTGCCCCGTGGAAGGCAGTCGTGCACTACTGCTTCATGCTTTTATGAACATATTTTACTTCAGGTCCTGCAGAAGCCAAAGGAACTCATTGAAGAAGAGAGAAGGTTCTAATGCATTTTGCTGGCTCAGGGCCTTTGTGTGGGTACGTGACTGCACTGCTGACCACATCCTGTCAGTCCTGCAGGTGTGCATTTGCTAAGAGGGAAAGGATTCCTCCTGCCCCAGTCTATACTGCTTTCTCCAGAGTGGCAGGAACTGCAGAAATTCATGAAGAGGAAAAATTCATAGTTCTTAAGCACTGATCTGTTCTTGCTGGATTTAAGGGTAGATTGCAAGTCAGTATATACAGTCTGTCTACAGAAGGAGAGATATGCTTTATTTTTCTTGTACACTGTCACCTGTAGGTTTATAACTGGTTGAGTGCTAATTTATTTCACACATACAACTCATTTTTGAAATACAGTGAAGTATTTTTAAGGAAACTTCATTTAAATTACTCCTCAAGCCCAAGATATATGATACTGCACCTGTCAAACTCAAGAGCTCAAAAATTATGAAAAAGATTTAAACTATCCCCTCCTGTTTTGAGGTTATTATAATAACAAGAATGATAAATCATTACTATAGAGGATCTTTTTTATTTTTGAGTTTTATTTTACAGGATACCTTCTTCTTGCCTTAGAGTGTAATTTTATTAATTTTTTCCTATAGTTTGTTTCCTTTTGGAGATTAAAAATATCTGTTTCTTGATATTGCATAGATTTAAATCTAGACAATATTTCTTATCTAGATAGATACTGAAAACTACCACTTGTTAATATTTATCTTAAGAATCTTGCATAGATTTTTAAAAATCTTGAGAAACCTCAAGGAATTGTGCATAAGAACTAAGTTGTTCATACAATTTTAACAAGAGATTGAACATAGAATTGGCAGTACGATAACCTAGTTCTCCAGTAGAGGTAGAAGCTAACCAGTCTGTGCATGCTGTGCTGAATTCTGCATTGCTCTAGTATTTGAAAGCAAGGTCCTTGTACAAGTCTAACATATAATTTATTTTCAATCAATTTTAGCACAAAATTCAGTATGAGGTGATGTAAACTTATGCTCTTGTGTTCTTTAACTGAACAGAAGGAAATTATTTGGGAAAATCTGTTTCTTAATTTTTTTTTTTTAACTCTGACATCTGTTAGTTCTTACTACTGTGTAAACAAGCAATCCCATATATTATAAAAAATATTTTATATTAGTAACAAATATCAAGGGCCATCAAAATTTGTATCTGTCAACTTCTTTCATTGGTTTAATGTGATTTGTAACAGGAAAACTCTATTACTGCAAATGAACACCATTAAAAAAATGAACACCATCTTGGTTTAAATTTCAATTGGAACATCTGGAATGTAACCTTGGAATACAGCATGAAACTGGAAACATTTGCCTTGAAGACTTGTAAAACATATTTCCTAGGCAAGATAAATTAAAAAAATCCAAACAAATAAAAAGATCGGGGGGTAAGTATATACCACAATTCCAATGCAAAACACTTAAGGGGGTTATCCTGTCTAACTCAGAAGCTATTCCTTTGTGAGCACATGAAGAAATATGGTTTCTAAAAGAGAGTAATTTCAGTTTTCTGGAATCTTATGAGTTAAAAAGTTTCAAAACTGCTAGCACCTAAATAGTTGAGGTGTGAGGTTTGAGTTTTTTACAAAAAGGCCTTCAGAGATGGGTACAGGTTTTCACATGGCTGCTGATAGGATCTCTAGGAGTAAAAGAAACACATAGATTCCATACTACAACAGCTGTTTCCAAACCCACAGACTTTTTTATTGCCTTGCCTATACTTTGGGGTTTTTTTAAGCATGTCCTTGTATTAGGACATCCCTGCTAAGAATAGAAGGTGAAATCTTACCCAATCTTCTCTCTTAGAAAAATAAATCTTGGACTACTCATGATATCTAGTAGCATTCATAAAATTTGTTGGACCATGCTTTAAAACATTTGTATCCTAACTCATTTCCAGTTGTCTTCTGTTACAAAATGCAGCTTCTGGTTGGAAGGGACATGCAGAAGCACTTTTTCAAGAGATTCCGAGGAGCTCATGGGGATGTGATGATATCAAGGGAGGTGGCTTTATTTATGAACTGATGACCTTGTCCCAGTTTTTAGTGGAGTTTCTTATATCTACAAAAAAAAAAAAAAAAGAGTACATTTCAGGGCATCTTTTTTTAGTTCTAACATTAGTTATATGTTTGTCTCTAAATGCTCCTAATTAGAGAATCTTAATCTTGTATTATTTCATGACAACCAGCAATTTAGTTGTTTATGTAACTTTGTAAATAGCTACCTGTTTTTCAGAGAACTGCTTCTATTTGATGAGTGTGTTTAAATGTTTTATAAAAGCATCTCAGACTTTTCAGACAGAGTATTTTGCACTGTTAATATTTAAAAGAGATGAATTAGCTGTGAAGTCGATGATTTTTAAGTTGTGCTTTAGCCTGCTGTGTTCTGTCAAAAGGCATATGCTTTCTTGCTGATGAAAATATGATTAAAATCTTCACTGGTAACATGAAAACATCTGTATTATAGTTGATTTTTGTAAAATCCTTAATGGTTAGGTGATTAATTAATATTTTTATTTTTTATTTGATTTAATTTTTACCACAGCACTCCATTTTAGGATTATAGCTGCCTCAAAACTGCAATCCTGGCAACAAAACAAAGGAGCAAATGCCTGCCGCTAATCAAAAACCTGTAAAGTAATAAATCATAATTGTCAAACAATGACTCTGTTGCGATAATAGAGAAGAACTAATTGCATGTAAAGTACATGCTAAAGACAAATTTTACTGGAAGCCAACCTCATTCTGTGGCAGGGTTCCTCAGTTTTTGTTGTGCTGTTACATCACCCGTGTGTGTCTGTCAGTAACATGTTGTGTTGTAAGTCACATGGAGCATAATCCAGCTTCAAAAATCCTTTTACTTGATCCATATCTCTTTTTAATGGCACTTTCTACGTGTTTCTCCTGCTACATGTCTGCACTTTTTCAGGAACAAGCAAGTATCTTCCCATTATGCATTCTGTGGTCTTGTAAAAAATAAAAAAGCAGATCTATCAGACAAATTTGAGCAGCTGTTTGTGCAGCATGAATCCCACAAACCTTGACAGATTTTTGAGAAGCTTCTGAGCAAGTATTTTTTGCAGACAAAGGTACATGATGATACTCAAAGCAGAAAAATATGTCCCTACTTTATAACAATACAGGATATTTTGGGGATATTTTTTGACCTGAGCATTCTGTAAAGCTTAGTAGATTACTGAGTGCCAGTTATTTACATGTTAATATACATAAATACATTATCTACTGATTTTTGATATTGTTACAGGATTTTCATCCATAGTATAAGGAAGTTTAATCTTATTCGTGATATTGAGGTTTCTTAGAATTCTTTCCACCAGAACAGATGGAAAGGCCTCTCAAAGGTGCAATACCTATCTAGACAAGACCTTTGTTAATTGACCTAATGGAAATGGAGTAGAGCTATATCTGTGATGACTTTAATGCAGAATAAGGTATTAATTTAAAACACTAGGTGGTAAAACAATAAAGCAGGAGGGCATGCTAATTTCTAAGTTTGGAATTTTTTATTGTTTGTTAGGTTGGGGAACATGAATATAAACTATTTACAAGCTTGAAGTGTTTGAAATTTTATGCCATTTATGAGATCACTGGGGTTCAAACAATGTTCACAAACTAGGAAGATTCATTAAATAAATGTGTGTTTAAAGAATGAAAAAAGTACCACAAAATTATGCTGCACCACATTTATTTGTAAGGTGTTATGTTTGTGACATTGTATCTGTGATGTAAGGACACATCATTGAATATCCCTTGATCATCTTGTCATGCCAGGTAAAGAAGTTTTAAATGTGAAAGGGATAATAAAGTATCACCAAGCCTTTTCTCTGTAAGCATGCTTGTTTGGTTATAGTAATAATGAATGATTGCTTTCCCTCATAAATTCTGCTTAGCTAAATCTGTGATTAAAAAAACAAATTAGTGCTTTTGGTCAGAAACAAACCAAGCAGAGTTTAAATAACATTGAATCTAATCTCCATCACGCCTGTGATCAGCAGAGAGGCCTATGTGCATAGACAATTTTTCCCCAGTTCCTACAGAATTTCTTCACTTCTGGGAAATACTCTGCAACCCAATTCCCCTTTAAAATTCTTCTGAAACCACCAGCCCCTCCTCAAGGCTTTCTCCAACACTGCTGTGGCTCTGAAATATCTCTTTCCATCTGCAGGGGCAAATTTTGTTGTTAGAAATCTGTAGTGGCATTAAATGTAGATACACTAAAATTGGGTGAATGGTGAATGAAGGGGAATGTCTGAATGTGAAAGCAAGAGAAGGAAGGAAAGAAAGGCATTGGTGACACTAGGTTACCCATGTTTTTGGGATCACAGAACACTAACATGCCAATTCTCAGGGCACCCAGCCTGGAAAAGCAGAGAAGAAATTAAGAAAAGAGAGCCTACTCCCAGAGCAGAACAGCCTCAGGCCATTAAGAAAAAATGACAAAAAGAAAGAGAAGAGTTGGAGACTTACCATACACCAGGAGACTAAAAGAAATTCACAGAAATTAAAGAGGACAGATACACCAATTTTCTTGACCGTTATTAGATCAAAACAAACACACAGTCTCCTGTCTAGGAAAAAACAAGTTGTAATGAAGGCTTGATAAAGGCTCTGTCTTGCCTTCCTATGCCATTGCATGAAATTCTGGCCAAACCACCAGGTACATATAACTTGTGTCTGTATGCTGAACATCCTGCTTGGATGTAAGCATCTCAGGGAATGTGGAGGCTTGGCTGTACGAGCAACACTGGTTTCCTTTTAAAACAAAATGGTTTTCTCCTCCCACAGCTGACTGCATTGAGCATTGCTATATGGCTGCACAAAAGTTACAGCATGTTTTCCTTCACTATGGAAGTGATTTTTATCTCTTTTAATGGTTGTCAATATCATTGCTTGAAATAGGAATTCAGTAGGATAGAATCCAGAGACCTGGCTGGTGCTGCAAGCACGCATGCAGCGTACTTCATCCTAACCACATAGGATGGGTTACTCATGACACCTGTGCAAGATGCTGGTCATGTGGAGGAGAAGGTGAATCATTGGAAATGCATCTAATGGGTAAGCCAAGGAATTAACACTTGCATATACCCACCAGGTAGGAAAAGTAGGTAGATAAAATGAAGCAATATAATGAAGATAAAATCTGAGTATTTTGAGGGACAATGTGGGCTATAGATTTCAGAACAAGTTTATAATATACTCATATTACAACATTCCATTTGTGTTATACCCTTTAACCAATGGGGTATAACACGAATCTTTACCTTAAGCTGATTGTGGAGGTTTGTGTCCCTAAGTAAAACGCAGTTGTGAAGCCTAGAGCATGTTTTCATTGTGAGGTTTCAAAGAGAAACCTGACTAAAACAGGAAATAATGTTTTCTTTAAAAGAAAGTGTGGATAGTAGAGCTATAACTCTGTTGTAGGAGACGGAAAAAGGTATTTAGTCCTTGTATGAAAATAGTTAATCTTCCTGACACCATAGCTCTAAGGCCCCATTGTGCATAAAGAAAGTATAAATTCCTGTTGTGGTGCATCAGCTTGGGAGAATATAGAGGGACTTTACTTTTAGAAGATGAGAGATGAACCAGGGCCTTAAAAAAGCAAATTTCTGTGAATAACATCTATATCCTTCCATCACACACATCTCCAGTAGAGCTCCTAAATCATCTTAGAAGTCAATGATTAGTGAAATTACCTAAGATCTTCTCTTCACTTTATTTATGTTTTATAAGTTTATAGGAAGACACTTATGAACACTTTTACGAACAGTCTTTCATATGACAAAGCTGCAAGGCCTGTGTTGGGTGGGAAATTTTAAAACCCCTGTGGGCTTTCAAAAATATTTAAACTCACTAGATTTTATAAAGCACAGATTCTCTCTTCTATAAGCACCTGAGTATGCTCATTTTAAAAAATATTTTTAATAAGTGATATCTGTTTAAAATTAAGGGCATGTTAAACTGTTTTTTGGGTTTGACACACATTGTAGTCAAGTCAGGTACTACATGTATTTCAGTGATAATAAGAAGAGAGAAGCTATGTTAGAAATAGTATTAAACAGTAGTCCTGTGAGCACCAGGACTAACAGCCTGATTGTCTGCAGTTTCATATGTTACAAATGTGCAGCAATGTTACACTGGGAATAAGCAGCAATGCCAGATCATTGTCTCCCTTATTATTTGTGCTGTGTTTACTGCACACATCTCATGCTTCAGTTTTCCTCCCAAAGTATGTTCTCAGAAAAACAACTGCCAAGTAAATTGAATTTCTTTATTGTAAGCGATACAGACATTGCTACCCTAGGAACGGGATTTTCCTGTGTCTCTCAAGACACTGCTCTGTACATGGATAGGGGAGATAAAGAGCACACCATAAATCACTTCTGCATAAGCAAGGAGAAACAAAGGGTAGTTCACACTGAATAGAACTGCTGTGTCCTCTGTACATATATATATACACACATATATCTATCTGTGTGTGTGTGTGTGCATGTCTATGAGGGAATAAAAGCCTGCTGTAGGCATACAGGCCGACAACACAACTGTCCAGTTAATTTAGAGGAGTTTTTAAGATCTATACTAAACATAGTTCAGTTAGAGTTACTAAAGTCAAGTCTTTTGTGTCAAGGAAACTTACTCATAAAAGAGTGATACTCTAGTTGAGGAGAACATTCCTGATAGGGAAAGAATGACTATCGCTAGAATAAGTTATATCCTCCAAGACTTTTAAGATACTGAAATTTTGACTTGTAATAACTGTTTTCCTGAATGCAGATGAAAATTATCATGACCTTCTGTGCTTTCTTAGCCTGATGCTTAAAGCCAAAAATGCTTTTTCACCTTGCCAGCAAAAATTTGCTTAGAACATAACATGATTGGGGTCTTCAGGGCTATTTTGCCATGCCATGTTTTATAAGAAACAGTGTTCTCAATATGTTCTAGAATTACTGGCATGTTCATGGTCTGTACCTCTGCTAAAAACATTGTTTTGAAGAAACAGACAAAGAAATAGTGGTGAATAGAGATGAATGGGTATAGAATTTTATTAAGAATGGATATTAGTGAATTTTATATCAACTTTACTTATCAGTTTTAAGTATATGCTTAAGTTTCATTCATATAAATTTTTGTGACAAAATGAAAGAGCATTTATGATTAAAAATCTGAAATTGATCAGTGGCATTCAATATTAACCCTCAAACACTCAAACATCAGTGTTGTTTAGGTAAAAATTATTTATTGAGCAACTCCTGTGGATTCCTTTTCCTCATGGCTCACCTGGCTTGAAGCTTTGACCATTAAACTTTTGTGCTTTTACAACCCAGGCACAGTCTGCCAGAAGTACAAGGAAAATAACCCCATGCACCAGTAGAGGCTGGGGGCTGACCTGCTGGGAAGCAGCTCCTTGGCAAAGGACCTTTGTGTCCTGGTGGACAACAAGCTGTCTGTGAGCCAGCACTGTGCCCTTTGGCCAAGAAGGCCAAAAAGATCCTGAGATGGACTAAGAAAAGCATTTCCAGCAGGTGGAGGGAGGTGATGCTGCCCCTCTGCTCAGCCCTGGTGAAGCCACATCTGGAGAGCTGTGTCCAGTTCTGGGCTCCTCAGGACAGGGGGGACAAGGAGCTCCTGGAGCAGGTCTAGCAGAGGGCTACAAAGGTGATTAAGGGACTGCAGCATCTCTCTTATGAGGAAAGGTTGACAGAAGTACAAGGCTTTTTCAGCCTCGAGAAGAGACAGCTGAGAGGGGACCTCATCAATGTCTGTAAGTATCTGAAGGAAAGGTGCCAAGAGGGTGGATCCAGGCTCTGCTCAGTTGTGCCAAGCAATAGGACCAGAGGCAATGGGCAGAAACTGATGCACAGGAAGTTCCATCTGAATTTTTCTCTATATGTCTGCTCTTAATACTCTTGACTGTGCTCTCTACAGCAATCTAAGAGCAGCACTTCTGTCTAGAAGGCTAGATTACCTCAGGCAAAGAAGACACTATCCTTGAGCAGCAAATTAAGGAAGCAGTATAATGAATCTCCTCTCCTATGTAGTGGAGGATAAAAGGGGAAGTAGTTATGAGGATTTAATTCTCTTTTATATGTAAAAGAGCTTTGAACTCTTCAGCAGGGAGCCCCAGGGCTGTGCAATTTTCTATGCTGATGGTAAATGAATAGCAAAAAAAAAAAAAAAAAAAATCTGTGGGCCTTAAGTCTATTTCCTGTACTTTATTCCCTGAGAGATTAGGTTGCAGTGATGGTGGGGCACCTTCACACTCAGAATGAGTGACAGAAAGACTTCTACAGCTTGGTTAGTAGGACTGTGAATTTTATTCAGGGGAGCAGGAAAAGGAAAGGGAAAGGGTATGTGCTATATAAGATGCTCTATAGCGAGATGGAATATGATTTCTTAGTTTCTTCTTTTCTGAGTCTGGGGTAAATACAGGGTCCATGAACTACCAGATTAGCCTGAGGTGTTTAGTTAACTCCACTTCCCCGGATTTTACTCCAGCTGTGATTTACTCCTCAATGGTCTTCCCTTCAAACAAGTTCCTCCTAGACCTTCAGGGTGTGAAAAGTGTCTGTGCAAGACTATTGGAGATAGGAATCAGTGAACATTTGTGCATCAGGATCTCTAACTACACAGGCATGCACAAAGTCTGGACAAATTTCCTTACATAAAGAAAGAATGACATAAAACACACACCCTTCAGAGCAGCTGAGGCTATTGAGACGTAAGTGTCTTATGTCCTCCTTCATTCAGAGAGTTTTCCTAAAACACCAGGATATGGATTGTTCAACACTTTCTTCCTCTGTCAAGACATGGTTGCCCAAAATGGCTACGAAGTGGGTTTTGGTACCCATCATTGTTACTGTGATGGGCGCCAAGTGATTATTTTATTGTGTTTCCCATAGAAATATGTCACACTTTTCTGTTTCCTGGTGCTAAATTGCATTGTATGTCAGTCAGTCAAGTGGAAATCACCCCTAAGTGTTCAGTTTTGTTGGGATGCCTATAAACACTAGAAAGGCAGCTGATTTGTTATTCCTAATTCTTCCTTGAATCTCCAGTGTCCCACCATTTGCTCTTTCCATTTTTATTTTTTTTCCAAGACCTCACATGTTTTAATTTTAAACTGTCAGCTGTGCATCACATATGATACATTTCTATTTACATAATTTTATCCTGCCTGCTAGGGAACACAGACTTCTTGGCTGAGAAACATGTAAGTGAATTTCTAAGGCTTGGGAGTACTACTGGAATACATATAAATATTTTGTTGCATTATTTCATCAAACAAGAATTTGAATCTCTCTGGGGTGTTTTGCCTAGTACTTTATTTCACACCATGACAAATGTGAGAGACCCTGGTCTCTGATATGTTTCATAGCAAACAATTACTTTGCATTTCCTGTGTATTTCCGTATATCTTTATGTAATATGTACTACCCATACGTAAAGATATATACAAATGTTATTGCTGTCTTTAAATGCAGCTGGTTTTCTGTATTATTCATGCTAAAAAGTTACATCCTAGCTAGAAATGTTTTAATTGGAGAAATTTTCTCATTGCTTTCTTTCAACACTCACTATTTTTTTAACAAATGGCAGGGTGACACTACACTGCAGACAACTTGAGGCTCTTGGTACAAGTCCAAATCTGTTGCAGATTTATGCATAGATTATCCTGAGCTGAAATAGAATATTTTTTCCCTTAAATTCTTAACCTATTTTTTTCTTAAGGCTGTGTTTGTTTGTTGTTTTTTTTTTTTTAACATGCTGTTTCTTAATTTTATTACTAGAAGTAAAAGGAGAGTCAAAGCTGATTACTTTAAAAAAAAACATTAATACAATTGATGTATCAAATTCAAAGGAGTACATTAGGTAGGTAAAAACAGTCTGTTGAAATAAGTCTATCTTTTCATCGACAGCACCACATGAACTTTGACTTCCTTGTCCTTTATCTCCTCTGTTAACCTACTTAGTCTTTACCCTTCAGGCTTTGGTGTGCTTTTTTTTCTACTGTGGCTGAAGAAATTTTTCCATAATTTTGAATAAGTTTGAAAATTGTCTCTTTTCCCTGTTTGAAACATTTCCCATCGCTTAATTCAAATTCTTTTTGAAGGCATGTCTTTCTCCTGAGGGTCAGAAATGTTCAATCATTGTATATAGGTCATGTCATGGCCACTGTGTAAAATGATAAAATAGAGTAAGGAGAGATGAATTGATAGGGTCTGGACAAACCTCAGGGTTTGTCTCTTAAAAATGCAATTTCCAAGGTTAAAGTCTATTTTGCTTTAAAGAACTTGTGCAATAAATAGGAGGCATTGCAGAATATCCTTCCATTCACAATTCTGTGAACGAGTGAGTATGGATGCCTGAACTGATTTTGGAAAATGCTTTCACTTGTTTGTTTCATAATAGAGGAATTCTGAGTGACTGGAAGAATTTAACTTTGCTTTCCCAGTGCAGGGAAGAAGGCAATGAAACTTGTTTGGCATATTAATGTCAAAAAAAATTTGACAGATTTAATTCTGATCATGAATTCTGGTTTAAGGTTGACCTGTTGGTGCACTGTCCTTATTTGCATGAATGTTTGTAGAACATAGAAAGAACTCTGTGCTGCATAAGTCCTGGTTACTTAAGCACTTTGAGTCAAAATATTTTGTTTAGTTGCCTCACCATCAATTTAAGAGCTTGATTTTAAGTGCTGAAGTCAAAAAACCTGGCTCTAAATTGTGCCTAAATTAGGAATAGGGAAGGAGTAATCATAGGAAAATCTGATATTAATTTGCAATGTCTTTGCCCCTAAAACTAAGGAGACATAATTACATTGAAAATTCATTTGGCCTATTTCCCCCCTCCCTGATGTATATTTTTTTATACTACCATTATTTCTGACAAATGTACCCGTTTTGAGAGACCTTCCAATTTTAAAAGATCTTCCAAGATAAGGTCAGCAAATTTTAAAATCAATATTCCAGTATTTTAAGAGTTAACCTTTAGCACTTGGAAGTCTTATCTAGTTTGAAACCTTACAAGAGTTTTGGGAATTTTTTTCATAGCAAGTAATTTTTGAAAAATTTGGTTGAGTGTTAACCTGCAAATGCATCCAGCCTAAACTCTGTCAAAGCTGTTTTGCTTTTTTTTCTCATGATTTTTTTGGGCAGGACACCTGAAACATTATTTTTTATCATATAGTTGGTCCTATCTTAAAATGAAAAATTTTCGAATTTGAGCTGAACTGAATTACGTTTTTCTTTTAAAGGATATCGGAAAAAGAAGAAAGTGAATGCAACTTTGCAGACTTTCATCAAACATCATGAAAGTCTCGCTGCGAAATTGATGCATAGACATGTCCCATGATCTTGATTCAATCCCATACATGTCCTTGATAATGTAATGGGTTTAAGTGGTCATGTTTATGGTGTAGTCGTTATAATGGGAAGTTTAAAAAGTTGCTCTCGGGAGGGGACATATAAGCCACAATGTTTTGAGAGATTTCAGCTCTTATAGAAAGGATTTTGGCTGGTTATCAAGCAAGAAGAAAATAATTTCATTGGTCTTTTCTTTGGGTATCTTCTGATGTTCTGACCACTACTCTGACCAGTCTGCTCTAAGTTAGTTACCTTTGGATCTTGGGTTTTATCAGCTAGAAAGTATGAAGTATATCAAAATTCTCTGGTTTCACTCAGTGGAATTGTGAAAAGGTGTAGAAAGAGAAGAGTTACTGTTTTGGCTGGAAAATTGAATGTGCACTGGAAGAAACTTGTATTTGAAACAATTCCCTGGAAATGTTCAAGGCCAGGCTGGATTGGAATTGCAGCAACTCGTTCTAGTAGAAGGTGTCCCTGCCTTAAAAAAATCTAAACAAAAAACCTCCAAAAGCATCAGAAAAGATTTGAATCAAGAAGATAATGTCCACTGGGCACTGGATTGGTTAATACTATATTGAGACAATATAAGTAAAGATCTGCATTATTTTAAAACTGAAAGAGAAGGTTTCCTTCTAGTTCTTGCACATTTTAATATCATTTCCCCTGAGAGACATGTGGGTACTCCTTAAAATATACAGTTCAATAAAATTTAGAAATATATAATGAAGATAATAATTTTGTAGGAGTTTATGTGATTTAGCAACAGAAACTTCTCTTATTCTAAAAGAAGAATGTTAATTTATTTGAAAGTACCAGAGATAAAACATAAATCATTCTTTACCTTCAATATTAGCTAGCCCTTAAATAAGATTCTTAAAGAAATTTGTCTTTTTTCACAGAATCACAGAATCACCAGGTTGGAAGAAACCTCTAAGATCATCGAGTCCAACCCATGCCCTAACACCACCTCAACTAAACCATGGCACCAAGTGCCACATCCAATCTTTTTATAAACATATCCAGGGATGGTGACTCCACCACCTCCCCAGGCAGACAATTCCAGTACTTTATCACTGTTTCAGTAAAAAACTTTTTCCTGATATCCAACCTAAATTTCCTTTGGCACAGCTTGAGACTGTGTCCTCTTGTTCTGTCAGTTGCTGCCTGGAGAAAGAGACCAACCCCCACTTGACTAGAGCCACCTTTCACATAGTTGTAGAGTGATAAGGTCACCTCTGAGTCTCCTTTTCTCCAGGCTAAACAACCCCAGCTTCCTCAGACGTTCCTCATAGGGCTTGTGTTCCAAGCCCCTCACCAGCCTTGTCGCCCTCCTTTGGACCTCTTCAAGTGTCTCACCGTCCTTCCTGAATTGAGGGGCCCAGAACTGGACACAGCACTCAAGGTGTGGCCTCACCAGTGCCGAGTACAAGGGAAGAATGATTTCCCTGGTCCTTTTTTTCTTCTTGTTGTTGCAGTGCAAAAAAGGACCTGATATGGCAATGAACTGTCAGTGTTAGAATATTTCCATCCAATTTTTACAAAATCAGATGAATCAGTATTTCTAATTATAAGTTTAAAATTTCAGGAATTTCTCTTGATTGTATATAAGTTTGTTACACTGTGGAAATTCACCATCACTGACCTGACTTGTACCTCTAGGACTTCCAGCAATTTCGGAAATGAACTTTTGATTGGCTGTTCTTTTATTTCACTCTTCCTTTTTAAACATTCTTTACATCAGTGTTCAAATCTGGCAATTGCAACCCTTTGAAAACGTGCTTCTCAGAAGCTTCAAATCATCCACCATTTATGGCCAGAAAGACATGCCACAGAATATCTTTCTACTATAAAATCATACTTGTTTGGAAAATGTTTATAATTATATTAGAATGAGCTAAATTTAGAATTACAGTACTAAATGAACTCAAAAATTCACATAAATTTCCTTCTGTATTTTTATGCCCCACTGATGTTTTCATCTCTGTGTGCATTGTTTTTCAAATAACATGAATAATCACATGTTAAAAAAATATTATTTTGATTGCATTTGTTCTCCTTTTTAATACCGAGTTTCGTATTAACTAATCATAATGGTTCCACTGGGTTTAACATTTATAGCAACTTAACTGATAGTATCATTATTGATTATCTCTCTTTTTGCTAGCAACAAATATTTCTTATTCTTGATGGTTGGGAGTTTTTTTTTCTTATTTTTTTAATTAATTCAAAACTTTAAAAAGGGCTGTCTTGACCGAGAATAAATCTCATCAGCAATTAAAGGTTTAAAGACAGTACAATCTGTTAAAAAAATCAACTATTTACCTGTTCTCTTTTCCATCTCTCATTCCTTTTAAAAATATGTGGATAAAAAAAATAGGTTCATAAATTATTTTATACCTCTTGTCAAAAAGGTATTCAATTATGATTAGGGACAATACCCAAACATCTTAATGTACTTCATAGAAAGAGTCAGCATAATTCCCTCCATTAGATGGTAATTAATGTGTTCATGAACATCCTTTCACATACAGTATAGCTTCCTTTACTGCTCCCTCTTCCTAGCTTTCAGCTATCTAATTAATTTGGTAATGTAAGACTTGACAGGTGGTTTTAATTTTCTGGACCACTGAGAGGGAGACATGAGATTGCAGTCAGGGAATACAAATATCACCATGATATTTATTTTAATATGGTTGTTTTGGTTGGTTTTCTTGAGAATGTGTAAGGATGTTTTACTGGCTTGGAACAAATAGGGACAAGGGACTTAAGTTGTTCATAGTGTCCACTTGTCTGAGCAGTAGGACAAGATTTTGTTTTCCAAAAAATAATTCTCCTACGAACTTTTCCTGTCTTACAATTCTTGATGTAAAAATATTTTTCAGTGGACAAATATCATGATTTAGCACTTTTCGATACAATAACAAGAATTTTTTAAGTTGGAGACCTTCTTTTAATAGATGTTTCTCTGAAAAGGGGACTTAAGGACTTTAAAAATGATCCCTAAATAGTACAACAGTTACAGAAATGCTAACAACTGGTTAAAAGAAATGCTATTCTCTTTCCCATCCATGATAGTGTCATAATTTTTGCCTAAATGTCCTTGAATGTCTTACAGGGCTGGAATGAATAACTGGATAGTTCTTTCTGTTTTGCTCTTACTTCTGCAATAGTGGATTGTCTTGCAATTCTAGATGAATTCTTACTAAAATGTGCAGGAGAGACAAGTATTTCCACTAGCTTATAGAAAATTGAGACATGGCATAGATCAAGTGGCATTCTTACAAAATGTAAATGCTTGGGGTAATAGAGGCAGTTTTAGGTGAAAGGACTCTAAAATCAGATTTCTTGAATTCTGATGTATTTCACTATTCACTAGAACCTTTTTCTTTACACACTGTATCCCTACTCTTAAGGCAGAACTAAAGCACGATTTTGTTCCATTTTATATTACTTACAGAAACCTAGCTTCAAAATTACTTGATAAGTGAATGTTTCTGAAGCACTCTTATCTGTGTTCCAGTCTTCTGTACAGCTCATGTGTGGTAAGCTATGTAGCTTCTGAATAAAATAAAAAGACTGAGAAGAGATACACTACTTGTACAAAGCAGCAGAGTATTAAAAAGGAAAAGAATGACAGAAATATTCATATAAGGTTTGAATTCATCAGCCTTGTGCCTTGGTTTGTGACCTGGTTACCTACCCGCTGCACATAGTTGTTTGAACATCCCAGCTTCAAATAACCTTGGGAGCTCTTGGCCAGTCCTACACTTGCAAGAGAGGGAGGCAACAGTCCTGGAGCAAATTATTTTTTATGAACACTTAAGGACTCAGTCAGGTGGAGGAGTGGAGACTTGCTAAGCACTGCCACAAGAAAATGTAGTGGAAGTTCATTCTCAAAGTTTCAGTCTTCTGTGTGGAGGAATAGGTTGGGAATATAAAAAATTATTTAGAGAATGTAAAATCAGCTTTTTCTGAGGGTTTCCTTAAATGGAAGTTCCAGATCTTTTAGCTGACTCCTACTGGAAAGATGATTATACAGTGGTGACCCCCTGAAGTCAATAGATGGTTGCACTGGCATCAAGACACCACCCTTCATGAAAGGCTGCAACACCTGAACAAGGAAATTATGTTTAAAGTGATTATAAAATCCTTTAAAATCATCAAATCATCTAAGTTGGAAAATACCTGTAAGATCATTGGGTACAACCATTAACCTAACACTGCCAACCCCACCACTGAACCATGTCCCTCAGTGCCACAAGTCTTTTAAATACATCAAAGGGTGGTGGTTTAAACACTTCCCTGGGTAAGCTCTTCTGATGCCTGACTACCCTTTCCATGAAGAAATTTTTCCTAATATCCAATCTAAACCTCCCCTGGTGCAAGTTGAGGCTGTTTACTCTTTTCCTGTTGCTCTTGCTTATTTTTGGAAAAGAGACTGACCCCCACCTTACTAGTACACCCTTTCAGGTTGTTGTAGACAGTGGCAAGGTTCCTCCTCAGACTCCTTTTCTCCAAACTAAAGAGCCCAAGTTCCCTCAACCACTCAGACATTTTCTGTAGACCCTTCACCAGCTTTGTTGCTCTTTGGACGCAAGCCAGCACCTCAATGTCTTTCTTGTAGGGAGTGGACCAAAATTTAACACAGGATTTGAGGTGTGGCCTCACCATGATGTCTGTTGTAGTTTGCCTAATGAGACAAGGAAAGCCTTTTTCCACTCTCCTATATTCAATACTATGGATGGTAAAATACTGCTCCTGTGTGTCCATTCTTATCTGATAGCACATTAAATCTGGTATGACCATACTGACCTAAGCTGTTTTCCCAAATTAAAAATTCCTTGCTGCTTCCCTCTGTGTTGGCTTTGGTTATGGGATAGTTTACCAGCGCAATGCTTATAAGCAGCACAGTGAGGGAATCACCTAGGGATTGATTATCTTTGAAAATCACATTCTATTTGGAGTGTCTAAAAATGAATTGAAGGCCAGGCAGTGAGATTTGAAAATTGAATGCATACTGAGTAAATGGGCAAACTTTTCTGTATGAGATGCAAAAAAGCAAAGACAATTTAAAAGAATTAATTGCAATAGACATTTAGTGAAACCAGATGACATTCCATCCATACATGCTCATGAGTTTGTCATAGACTAAAGGAAAAAACCCAAAAGCTTTGTCAAAAGTGTCACCAGTATATAAGGCCATGAACAATTTTTTACTGAGCTCAAGCAGGACAGAAGTGCTACTTCATTATTTATCACTTTACCCTGCATTTGAATTCCAGCAACACACACAAAATGGTAGAGGGACTCAGGAGCTCATCTGCAAGATTAGAGAAAGGGTCCTGTTTCCATGATAATTTTGTTTTCAAATTAACACGGTTCTGTTTGTCATACTACCTGTTGCCCTAGGTATTTTGCTTAAATATTAATCTCTTATTAAATATTAGTCCAGAGCAAAATTGCAAACTGAATCACACATTTGATCAGTGACTCTGCATACGCTGCCACTTAATCATGTTTGAAAGCATGTTTAGCTTTTAACAGATCAACTGTCAGCTTTGTGTCCCCTCTCACCTCCTTTCTTTCCCCTAAGTTTTCTAAAGAAGTGGTTTTGTGAAATTACTTGATGACAGCTCTCCTTTTTAAAGCTCTGCCTGGCCTTGATGTACAATCTTAGGTACTTTGACTTTCTGTCATGAGAGCTTGGACAAGATTCCAGTCACTGTTTATCAGTGGCATAACTCTGTAGTGTCAGATCTGAATTAATCCCTTTAATGAAATATTCTTTAGGAGCAGGTAAATGGCTGTCCTTGTAAACTGAAGGCTGCATGTCCTTCTAACCTCAAAAATCCCAGAATAACTCTATTTCCTGTAAGACAGAGAGAAATGTTTTTCCAGAGAGGAGATGGCCAAGAACAACTGACCTGAAAGTAAGTAGAAGAGAAATGGCTTCAGGAATTTCAAGAGTCTAAGAGGATCCATAATAGTTCAGAAGTAAAAAGCTAAGGAAAACCAGTATTCCTTGGAGCTCTTCCTTTCTGAGCTACAGTGAGCAGCAGATAGAAAGAATACTGAGAGACATGCAAAACAAGGCAGCTGACTGTTAAAAGGTCTGCGTGTACAAACCAGAGCAGGCATTTGTCTCCTGGCACAGGGTTGGATAGAAATAACAGTTGCTTCTCTCCTGTTGAGAGGCAGCAGTGAAAATGCATGGAAAATGAAGCCAGTAAGGAGCTGTAAAATTTGCTAAATGTACACCTGGCAAAAGAATGCAATGCAGCTACTTGTTTGGGCCATCTGCTTTTGGACAAATAAAGATAGTTCATTAGAAACCAGCATTAGATAATTGTTTACAAATGCCATCTCAAGTAAGATTCTGGCTCTTCTAAGTTTGCTAAAAGCAGACATTCTTAGGGAAAAATATCATGTATCTTTCCAGAGTAGAAGTCTAGTGATTCTTTTGTCTTCAGAGTATCTAAATAGTCTGTGAATATTAATGCTAAATTTTTTTTTTAAACAGTATCAACTATAACTTGACCATTCTGCCAAATAGTAGGTTTGGCTAGTAAACAAAATGTGATTAATCAATATAATTTCTTGACATGAACATAAAGTGGATTTTCTATGGCACAAAACTTACTAGTAGACTGGCAGGAGATCTCTTCGCAATACGGGGCTACCTTAAGTGAAAAAATAAGGCCGAGAATGCAGAGTCAATAGAGTGCAAGGGGCATTAAAGAATAAGGAAAAATTACAACTTCTCCTATTCAGAAATGAAGATGTTTTATATGTTACTACAAGTTAGAGATAACTGTAAAAAATGCAGTTATTGCAATCCAAGTTTGGAAAAAGATCAGTAATAGTTTCTGGTATTAATGTAACTCACAACAGATGTATTCTCTCCTTGGAAGAATTTCCTTTTCTTCCATCCACAGAGCAATGGCGAGGAACCTCTTTAGGGTTCTAGTTGTCTATCTGAAAGTGAAAAGAGAACAAGCAAGAGCAGAGGATTGCTTACATACCACCATTCCCTGTCTTCCCCTCAAATGACCAGGAGGTATAGTCACATGGTGTAGAGGAAAGTACTATGTGAGGAGCTTTCTTTTGGAGACACTAGGTTCTTCCATTGCAGTTTACCCCTGCGTGTGTTCTCCACAGCTATTAACACCTTCTCCACCATCTTTAAAGGTTAGGAAAGAGAAGTTAAAATGAGAATTAAAAAAAAACCCTAAGCTGTGTGTTATTGATGCCTTTGAAAATGGAGTATAAGTAAAGTGGCTGACATGCCTGGTGGTCACAAATTTTAATGGGAGCAGTAGGGAGTCCAAGGAGACCTGGTGTGAATGTAGAAAGAGTATGGAAGGGGACAACCCTTCATTGTCATTGTTTAGCTTTATAGTGGAGTTTCTTGAACTGTTTTTTATGTTTAGCTTTGAAAGTTTTATATTTGCATCATGTTTTCTTCCAAGGGATTTAGTGCTTTTCATGGCCAGTTTTTTTTCTTGAAATCTTTCAGTCAATCTGCATCTTATGTTTCCTAGTCATAAACTTCTGCTATGAATATAATGAATGTTTTTTTACATCGTATTATCTCATGTTGTAAGAAGGTAATTAAGTTTCCACCTTTTGTCCTGCCTCCTCCCAAGACTTCCCAATGCAGAAGGAGTGGACCTCTGATTATTCCACCTCTATGATCAAATGGTTCACTAAAGGTATATTTGCAGTTTGAATCATCTCTACTTCTACAGTGAGACATGTCCTGTTATCTCAGGGGCAAAGAGGCAAATGCACAATTTTCTCTGAACAGACACATTCATTTTGCAGCTTTCTAATTGGGATGATCTCCTTGGTAATGCTGTGTGTTGTCTGCTTTTACTGTATCAATAACGTCCCCTTTAAAAATTTTAAAATGTTAGTGGGCTGTTATATTGAGAAAGGCTAGCATTCTCTCCCTAGCATGACTAAAGGATATGTAGAGTATTTTTCTCCAGTGGTTTTGTAAGTGTCACTCAGCAAATCTGCAAATTCAGATCTGATACTCCTGAGTGGATCATGCAACATGCATCTTTCTCAGAATAGTGCAGCAGGTATAGTTGTTAGTCTTGTAGGTACAAAGTGCTTGTTGTGGGTTCTTATTTCACTGTTTCCTTTCCTCATAAGCTGGAAGACATCTGAAAGTAAATTAAATGTCTGTTTTTCTCTGGTGATGTATGAGAAACTAGCTCATGGGACTCTTTGTCCAGCCATGGCTTAGTATTTCTGGAAAACAAAAAGGTCATGATGTGGAGAGATCAAATACGTTGAGAAGACAGAACAGCTGTGGTTCAAAAGCAGCCTTGAGAAGATGTGAGGAACTCATACCATTTAAGTATGTGTCCAAGGATCATTAGGTGTTCTAATGCATGAGGTACGACTGAGCCAGGTAATCTCATTCTCCTCTTCTTCTCATTGATTCCTCCTACTCACTTTTTTTGCAGCACCTCTGACTCTCACCACCTATTCTGTGGTTAAAGGTAACCCAGCAGCTTTGCTTTGTAGTGCTCCATGTATGAAAGTTAAAAAGAGTGTGAAAGATAAGTGTTCTAATTCTCAATTTTACACCGAGAAGTAAATGAACACTAGGAAAAAAGATAAGGAGGACTGCAAAAGAGGACAAAGAAATGACAGAGAACTCATATGTTAAAATTTCCTGGCTGTCTGGTAAGTATCTTCTCATCCACAATTTCTGTTGGCAAACAGATGTAAGAGAGGAAAAAAATGCAGGAATTTAAGATGTAAAAGGTGCATGTATTTAATGACTATGTAAATGCTATTGCATTAAGAATCTGATTAATTATCCCTAATTATAAAAATAGATTTCTGATTTTTTATTACTTAATAAGTATATAAATAATATTTTTCTTTTAAGACAATATTGGCATGATAACCTTCTACAAACTTAAGTTGTAAAATTGATACATATTACAGAAGCATGATTTTCACTAAACTCTTAATTATTTCCTCTTTTAATGACATAGTAGTTAATTAAGTAGTCTTGAAAATGCCCTCTTAAGTCTATAGATAAAAAGGAGTATTGTATACATTTATAAAGATAAATAGTAGTAGATGATACCTTCCATTGAGTTCTAAATAAACACAAGTCCTCTTTAAAATATGTCTTGTTTCATAGATATTTCTAACTTGGATGACATCCAATTAAAGAGAGCTGAATTACAAAGAAACAAACAATAAAACTATAAAAGAGCAGTCTAATTGGGTTATAAATTTGCTTATAGGCTGGTTGGTCTTTCCTTGCCCCATACCCAACCATAAATTGGATGGTGTTTTTTAAAAAATCCAGACTATTTCCATAGTCATGTGTATATAAAAAAAAATCAACAAAGCTAAAACTATGCAGTTCAATTTCACCTGTTTTGTCCTACAGATGTTAATAAATACATTACCTTAATGGCTCACCTAATCAAAATAACTTGGATTTCTGATTTTGCCTGATGAAAATCTATTCACATCTTATGTGGGACAATTATACTGAGGATGTCAGGGCAACATCTTTAATTTGAATTGTGTATATGTAGCTGAAGAACATAAAGCAAAATTGCAGTGCAATATAGTGAAAGCTGTAAAATATAACAATCTTATTAAAGCAGCCTCCTATCTTCAAGTAAACAGCCCCAAAGTGATACAAGAGTGCTCCTTTACCTTAATCAGAAAATATACCTCCATTTTTGCATTTACAATAGGAAGGTCTGGGGAGCTGTTTTTTCTCCCTCTGCCTTTCTTTTGGTGCATGTATAAAAAGTCTGCAGTTTTGATTCAGAAAATATTTTCTGCAATCTGGATTTCTGTGACAATGTCATAAATTGAGGATTTTCTGTAGAATCAAGAAAGTCATGGCTGCTGGCTTTCACCAATGTATCTGAATAGTGTTGTATAAAGGGTTGCTTCTCCCAAAGTGATGCACAGAGAAGAGGAGGTTACCACGGAGTCCAGAGGCTGAAACAAAATTGCATTGAGGGTCCTAGTTCTTTTTACTGCTTTTCCTCACTCAAAAACTCAGAAACAGGTAAGACCCTGCACTTGGGTTTTTACTTGCTCTCCATCTGCATTGACCGACCATAGGAACAGGCTTTACAAATGCTCTGTGTTGTGGACTTGGCTCTTTTGCCACCTGGAATAGCAAATATTTTATGCTGTAGGTATGGTGAGGCAGCTCTCTGAGAATAGGAAGAAAAGAAGCTGGAGCAGAAACATTAGCTTCTGCTAGGCAAGTGCATATTAATGGAGAAACAGACTAGATGCCATACAGTAACTTCTTTCAGTCTGAAACAGCAGCAGTCAGAAGCAGCAACAGAAGTGAAATCCAGTTTTTCTGTCACTACCCAGGTTTTTTGGCTTGTAGAATACCTCCAAGATATAATCCTCAGTGGGTAATTTCAGCTAGATTTAGACTGAGCAGTTAGCAAACAAAAGTACCTTTCCTGCTCCCTTAATTCCCTGGTCAACCCTAACCTCCTGCACGAAGCTGCAGCTCTCCCGTGGGAATGGAGACAGGGGATGAAGGACCGCCCTGGTCAGGCCTCCTGCCTCAGGGAGCTGTAGTGCTGCTGGAAGGCATGGCTCACAGCAGGCACTTGGAAGCATGCCAAAGCCCTGGAGTGGCTTGAGTCTTATTTCGTAATTAGCCTTTGCAGGAGGAGACACCCACCTGCAGGACAGGGTGCTTCTGCTGGATGCTGCGTTGGCACACGCTCCTTGTGAGTTCAGTGGGACAGGGAGCAGAAACCAGAGTTTCTGTCTTGTTCCTCGCTGTTTACAGCTTCTTATTTCTTATTTTTAAGGGTGCCTAGGCTATGCATGGGTTACTTCAGCATGTGACATTCTTCTCTCCCTAAAATAGCATGGCAAGTTGGTTTTTTGGATGCCTTAATATAGGTTTCCAGCACCATTTCAAATAGCCTGGCATATCTCTCCTGACCTACAAATGTTTTTTCCTGTAGGGTACTGGTGTCTTGTAGGTTCTGTATGATGACTGAAAGCCCTGTGTTGATGTCTTGAAGGCTTTAGGATGTATTCAATGTCATTCAACATTTATATTTAGATACCAAAATTGTTCTTTGTCTGTATTGCTAAGGGGCCATTTTCTTATTTAAATATTATCTTCCTGTACCAGCAATTTTTCAATAAAGCCAAACAATTAAATTCAAATGTGAACCCACTGCTGTGAAGCTTGTTATAAGAACATACAGCCAGGGCTCTTAAGCAAGCACCCTTCCACAAGGTACCACCCTTACAACCACACGGCGTTGTGGATGGTTCTTCAAGTCTGTCCTGACTGAACTAAGAGACGATTTTTGTTTTTACAGCAGTGGTTATGAAGCTTGGAGGATAATCAAATTCTTTTTTTGTAAGACCACATATCAAAGGTCAGTCAGTTCCCCTTTATATTGGTTTCTTATTTTTGTAGATGTGAGTACTAAAAAAATCAAGACCAAATTTGGTTGTACATTTTACCTGTGGGTTGCTTATATAGGTTATTTGCTCTTTCTTAATTGTGCTCTGTGCTTGGTTACCTAATTTACATGTCAATAAATTTATTGGCAGCAGAAGCCTCTCCAACAGCTAGAACAGACAAGTGTTGCTTGGCTCACAGTGGATTCTAAATAATGTATACACCTGATTGTGCATAAGTAGCCTTGTTACATGTAAATCAGAATTGTGACAGGAGAAATGATCATTCTCCAAATGTTTGTGCAAACAGAAAAGGAGTCTCCAATTTGAAAATGAAAGATGCAGCACTTCAGCTGTGGCTGCCTGACATTGGCCACTTGGTGTGTTTTCATTCTAGATAGCTGCTGCTTTTCATTGATATGAACTGCCTATGTATTTTTGGCTCTGTTTTCCTTTTTTTCCCCTCTTTCACTGGCTATCTTGAATTACTTTAATTGACTTTTTGGGTTGTTCTTCTGACTGGCTGTTTTTTCCCCAGCTATCTTATTTCAGTTTTGAAAGTATCTTTGTAATATTTAATGGGTATTAAAGAAGTGTTATATCTAAGAGCTAATACAGTGCTCTCTGAGCCACTACCGTGCTGTCTTTGCATTTAACCACTCATTTTGCCTTACATGGTATCCCAGTATAAATTTTGTAATTTATTATTATTTAATTTTTAAATATTTCAGTTAACTTGCTCTTGATCTATACTGGTGCAGTTGAGAAAAGAATGTGCAATTATAATATGTCAGTGTGTAAATCCTCCAAACAAATATCTGGTCTGGGGAAAAAAAAAAAGGTTGGAATTTTTTGGAGGAGTTTGAATTGGTTTGCTTATTTCCTAGCTGAGGTTCAGTAGGATTTCTGCATCAAGAACTGCACTGCCTTCTCTGAAAATTCATATAGAAATATTCCAGGTAGATTTCTGACCCTCTGGAGTAGATGGCATTAACATTAGCCAGAAATTCACCGTGTGGGCAGCCACCACACAAGTGAATACACATGCATGCAAATGGTTATTATTGTTAGTACTCCTTTCATACCAGATTGTTAACACTAACTAGCTGATGGTTCCAAGAAATTTTCAAGGCTTCACTGCTGCCCATTTCTCTTTGGTTTTCTGATCATGGCTGGAAGAAAAGCTTAGACAAGAGTGAGACTTCTCAGGGAGCATCAGCTCTCTCAAGCAAGTGTGTGCAGAGGCAGACACAGAGGAAAAACATGACCCTCAAGCATGATGCTAATACCTCACAGATGCAACTTGTGCTTGTCTGGGAAAGCAGTTCTTGTCCTCATGTCCAGTATACAGAAAGACAAGTCAGCTTAAGTCCCCTGTGGTCTGATTAGCTTGAAACTGAAAAGCAGTGTATCAGTAATCTCAGTTAGAAGGTCACAAACACTGAGCTTTGGTGTAACTTAGTATCCTTAGGTGGTCAGAGGAATCTGATTATTTATTCCTTAAGACAACAGTGTGAAAGCCAACTCTGTTTTCCTGCAAACTGGAGCAGCAAAGTAGTTTTCACATCGTCCAGGCGGCTGTCAGGCAAGAAATTGCAGCTGCCTCAGCAAGCCATTTGGCTGTAATACCTCAGTTTTAGCATACTTTTTAATCTGGGTGCAGCAGTGGGGGTGAAATCATTGCCTGAGCCAGCTCTTTGTGCTTCAGCCCAGTTCAAAGCGACCCTATAAACATAACCAGAAAATTGAAGTATAAATGCATAGATTTGCTTGACACATCTGTGTTTCAAATAATGAGAAAAGTAATCCTAAACAGATACTCTCAAAATTAATTGCCCTTTCTTTCCAAAATGATACAACTTCAATAAACTCACCAGAGTAAAAAGTTTCTACTGAACTTTGAAACATCAGTGTTGCAATATTTGTTGTTAATTTGGCATACTCTTTTTTGATTTGTTTTCCTCCAGCTTTAATTGATAGAAAAATTTGTCAGAAATAATGTTTCCTATGCTATTCCTTTGCACTGCAATTTTTTTTGCTCTGCCTTGAAGTATTAAAAATGCATTGCATCTAAAATCAATACCAACTTTTAAATGGGTACCAAATCCTAGAAAAAGGTTTCAAATTATCTGTGCATTCTCCTCTTTCTGGGAAAAATAAAGGTGACACTTTTCAGTCTTTTCCTTTGCAATTGCATTAGGGATTAGGATAATGAGTGCTAGCATTACAGTCTGTAAAAATGTGTTAGTTTTGACTAGAGGAACAGTATGGAAAAACAAATTAAGCAGCAAAAGGAATAATTGCTGAAGTCCGGCACTGGAATTTCCTGCTATTCAAATACGTTTGATTTTTCTTTTTCTAATTGATTATAACAAACTAGCAACATCTTTATTTAAATACATAATAATAAAAAAAGATTAATTTGTGGCTCTACCTGGTTTATACTCAGATGAGTCCAAGGACAGGATTTGGACTACATCTGAAATGTCTCTGCATCTACCTCTGCTGTCTTCTAGTGGGTGTAAATAATCTGCATGGAAGCTGTTCAAGCTGAGCTCCTTCAAACATCATGGCTGAATTGGCAGGCATGCTGACAGAGGTATTATAATTGCTGGAACCATATCCCTTCCCTCTGCTTTCTGCACCCACTTCATGCTGAGGTGAGACCAAGGGCTTCACTGCTCCCTTGTGATAAGTGTGGATCTTTCAGGACACTCAGGGCATGATGGATCTCAGCTTTATTTTGGTTGGGGATTGATATATTTAACAAAGTGTACCCTTAAATAACTTCTAGAACGAAAAGGAGTTTTAGCATTTTTTTCTGTGTTTTTTTTTTTAATCTGTTCTAAACAAAATCCTCTTCACAGTGCTTCCAGAGTTGTTGCTTGACCTGAGTTCAGCTGTGTGAGAAGTCATTAGATCTCTGCTAAAAGCCTTTGCCGCTCAACAAGTTCTCAATAGACAATTGCCCACAGTGCTCACTCATGGAGAAGTACCAAGAGCAAATGAGCAGATCAGCAGCAGAAAGAAAGGAAAGAAACGAGCTTTGACTACAAAAAGTATTTAGCTGAGCTGTATTTTTGTGAATAACAAGCTTTTGTATTGATTAAAAATTGATATTTCCAGGAGAATTATTTCTGTATAATTTAGGCATTTTAACTTATTTTACAGAAAATAACCCACATGTTATCATAGGATCATAGAGCAGTTTGTGTTGGGAGGGACCTTAAAGATTGTCTAGTTGCAATCCCTGCCATGGGCACGGACATTTTCCACTAGACCAGGTTGCTCAGGACCCCCTCTAATCTGTCCTTAAACACTTTGAGGGATTTGGCATCCACAGTTTCTCTGGGCAACCTGCTCCAGTGTCTCATCACCCTTACAGCAAAGAATTTCTTCCTAATATCTAATCTAAATCTACCCTCCTTCAGTTTGAAGCTGTTATGCCTTGTCCTATCACTACAAGTCCTTGTAAAATATTCTTCTCCAGTTCTCTCGGAGGCCCCTTCTAGGTATTGGAAAGTGCTCTAAGGTGTCCCCGGAGCCTTCTCTTCTCCGGACTGCACAACCCCAGCTGTCTCAGCCCGTCAGCATAGGACAGGTGCTCCAGCCCTCTGGACTCACTCCAGCAGATTCACATTTTGTGCTGGGGGCCCCAGAGCTGAGTGCAGCACTCCAGACGGAGTCTCACCACAGCAGAGAAGAGGAACAGAATCCCCTCCCCTGCCCTGCTGACCTCTCTGCTTCTGATACAGCCCAGGATGCAGTTGGCCTTCTGGGTTGTGAATGCCCATTTTTGGTTCATGTTGAGATACTTGTCCATCCACATCCCCAGGTCCTTCTCCACAAGGTTTCTCTCAATCAGTTCTCTGCCCAGCCTGTATTTGTGCTTGGGATTGCCCAGACCCAGGTGCAGGCCCTTGGCCTCATTTAACTTCATGAGGTTCGCACAGCCTCACCTCTTGAGCCTGTCAAAGTCCCTCAGGATGGCATCCTTTCTTTCCAGCATGTCAACTGCACCACCCAGATAAACTTGTTGATGATGCAGTCAGTCCTACTGTTCATGTCATTAAAAAACAGAGGATAAACAATGACAGTCTCAATACCAGTCCCTGAAGAATGCCACTTGTCACTGCTCTCCATTTGGACATTGAGCTAAATTGTTGCCATCACGTTCAACTCTTTGAGTGTGACCATCTAGCCAGATCCTTATTCACTGAGTGGCCTGTCCATCAAATCCATGTATCTCCAGCTTAGAGAGAAGGATGTTATTTGGGACAGTTTCAGATACTTTCACAGAATCACAGAATTACAGAATTACAGAATAAGCTGAATGGGAAGGGACCCACAAGGATCTGGCCCTGCACAGTACCATCCCCAAGAATCACACCATGTGCCTGAGAGCAGTGTCCAAATGCTTCTTGAACTCTGTCAGACTTGGTGCTGTGACCACTCTGCCTGGGGAGCCTGTTCCAGTGACCAACACCCTCTGTGTGCAAAACATTTTGCTAATATCCAACCTAAACCTCCCCTGACACAACTTCATGCCATTCCCTCGGGTCCTGTCACTGGTCACCACAGAGATCAGTGTCTGCTCCTCCTCTTTCCCTCATGAGGAAGTTGTAACTGCAATGAGGGCTCCCCTCAGTCTCCTCCAGGCTGAACAGACCAAGTGACCTCAGCTGCTCCCCATACAACTTCCCCTCAAGGCCCTTGACCATTTTTGTTGCCCTCCTTTGGATACTCTCCAATAGTTTAATGTCTTTCTTATATTGTGGCACCCAAAACTGCCCCCAGCACTCGAGGTGAGGCCGCTCCAGTGCAAAGCAGAGCAGGACAATCCCCTCCCTTGCCCTGCTGGTGATGCTGTGCCTGATGCCCCCAGGACAGGGTTGGCCCTCCTGGCTGCCAGGGCACTGCTGACTCATGGTCAACTTGCCATACACCAGCACCCCCAGGACTTTTCACGGCACTACTTTCCAGTGTCTCATTTCCCAGTCTCTCTGTACATCCAGGTTTGCCCCATGCCAGGTGAAGGTCTCTCTGCCTTTGCACAAGTCCAGATAGACAGGTCAACAGAAAAGCAATGTTATTATCTATCACACTCTCATAAAGTGTCTCAGGTTCAAACATGATAGTAATGAATATCTATTAGACTTTTTCTTATGTAAGAAAATCTTTCCAGGTGTCAGTCAGAATAGGTGAGCTACTTTGCAGGAGTGGGGAAATGAAGAGGAGGCTAAATACGCATGCTCTGCTATGGTTATTATCTTTCTGAGAGAAATGCAATAGAAAAGATCTTGACAATAATAAGTCCACTACATTTTTCCTGAACTACAGTAAATACAGACTGTGTCAGAGCCCACACAATGGTTCTGCCCTCAGGGCATAGGAGTTTTCATATGTCTATCCTTTTCCAGTCTGTAAATAATGGAGAATAAGATCAACTTTGTTAGCTCTATGCCTCCTACATCACATTATAATGGTTCCTCCAGTAAAGAAATGTCTTAAAGATGGTAAGGCTCTAGAACTGGGGAATAGGAAAGAAGTGGATTTTTCTAACGTTTGACAACTCTCCTAAACAAATGTATGTTGAGCTTGGACAGAGGCTAAGAGCATCCAGGAAACTGGCAAAATGCTAGTGCTGTAAAGAGGGTTTTTCATTTTATATTGTGACATTTTAACAAACAAGAGAAGAAGTGAGACACTGCCAATGCAGGAAAACTCAGGAAAGGGAAGGAAAAGTCAAATGAGAAAAAAGGGAACATGCAAAGGGAGCTTTCATCTGCTCCTTAGTGCTATTAACTGCCATCAAATTCCTCATCACCCTTGATGAGGCTGTGTCTCTTGATGTTTACAGTAAGACAAGAACCATTTTGAGGAATGGAGAGCAGCATGATCAGTTCAGTACAACATGGGTAGAAAGAGGGTCCATAGTCTAATGCTCTTTTATTTATAAAGGCAGGTACCACATCTTTGTCCCCTGAATTGTATGTATTTACTATGGGCACAAAAATCTTCTACTGAGTTCTAGCATGGATCAGAAAGGCAAAGAGAACTCGTCTTACCCATTTTGTCTCCTTCATGATCTGCTTTTGCACACAACTTTTGGCAACTGCAGAATATGGATCATCCTCCAAATATGGTGTTTAGATCAGAAAAGCTTTCATAGTTAGGGATTTATTAGAAAATCAGCCTATCAAAATCATGTTAATTTTTTGAGTTGTCCTTAGGTAAGTATCGGCCACTGAGAGGTTAAATGAAAAGTAAGATGAAAGCTAAAAAACCTAGAGGAGATCTTGGGGAACTCAACATGGTAATGGGAAACTCTAAAGGTACAAAGAAAAGTACGGTCTTTGCCTCCTTCAGACACATCTTGCCCTTCCTACACCTTTTTCAAACTCTCTTTGTTTCCATCTGTGGAGTGCCTGTCAGCACTGTCCTTTGGGAGAGGCAGCTCATATGGTCTGATTTTCTCTATTACAGCTGTGAAGCGTATTGACCTGTGGTTTCCCTTCATACTTACCAACTTACAGTCTAATGGGAAATTTCCATGAAAGATTTGAAGCATGATAAAAGGGGTATTGTTTTCTTCCCATTGAAATTGATTAAGAAAACAAAGGGTAGCAAGAATGCTGGTAATGCTGTAGGGTCTTTGAAATGTATTCTGGGGTGACATTGCCATGAATATTAAGTCTTGTACATTTATTTGACTGGTCAGATACCTTTAAAATCAAGTATGTGTACTATATATATTTGTAAATATTGCTAGAATAAAAATTTCTAGAGAAGAGATATTTTCTTAAAAGTTGTAAAACCAATAATGATTTTGGCCTTCTCCAGATTATGCTACTTTGATTATTACTGTGTAACTATTTTTACTTGGAAATTAATTTACACTGTTAATCATGATTTACCTCCAGTTACATCTACAACTACAAGTGTACATCGGAACTCAACTATATATTTTAAGATCATTTATCATTTAATTTGCAACTCTGGAAAAGCAGTTGCAATGCTTTGTTCATGAGCTTTTTTGAGAGAGAAAATACTATGTTTGCTCAGCTAAAACTAGAGGTTTTAAAGCTAGGTGTTATCTGAGTATTAGTTTATCATTTTCAAATTGATCATATGGTTTGAGTCCAGACCTGAACTTTAGCTTGTTAAATGTTTAATGTCTTAGATCCCCTAGTCACAAGTACTATCTTTTGGCATATGAATCAATATTTTAGTCACCTACGTCCTATGGGGAGGAAAACAACAACCTGAAATTTTATGTGGAGGTTTCAGCAAAAGCCGTGTGCAACATTCAAAATGTCTCCAGTCTTGGCCATGGTTTGGTTTTCTTTCTGTGTAATCAGTTTATCTCTGGGAGCCAGAGCTCACAACATGGTAAAGCAAAACATTTTCAAAGCACTGTGATGTTTTGAGTGTCAGTAACCTTGCTTGATTTAGATAACTGTTCACATTCTGAAGTTCAATATATCAGAAATTCATTAGCTGTTAATTAACTCAAGCATTCTTCTTTTGATAACCTATGATGCTTGATATAATAAAACAAAGAAAATGGTGTTAATCATTGAAATAGCCTATAAATTGATACTTTTGCATATTAAACACAGCAATTACATTTGGCTCAGGAGAGCTACTTCATAAACATCTGCTATAGCCTTTGGTTACTGAAATCTTAGATTGCCTATGTATTTGTATGAACTATTGATTTCAGAGTTATAGAAAGCTTCCATATACTCACCATTTGTGCATATATTTTTCTCACAACCTCAAAAAAACATTGGCTGAAACAAGAGGTTTCAGTCATACAACATAGTATTTAACTCAATAAAACATCATGTAAGCTAGAAAGTTCTGGCAAATAACAGGTATGTCTTCTGTTTTACTCTTAGGTTCAGCAGAGGGTTCTCTTAATTGAAAGGGGCGAACAGGGCCTGCCTGGATGAGTGTCTCCCTTTCTGGCTCTGCTAATGATTCCAGTACACTGAATTTTGTGGAGAGGCCTTGGTGGGCTTTGTTGAACTGGGTCTTGATGGACAAGATGGTCTGTGCATCAACTATTCCACTTTGATAGAAATATTCATACTTACAAGAAACATACCTTAGACAAACATTGTTTGCTCAAAATGATTTATCCCTCATTGTTTTCTATGCATGCAGACTATAAGTACTGCCAAAGTTCATGAAAAAACTCTCTTATTTTGGCTAAACGCACTTACAATTAAACACCCTTAGCGCTTTTATCTTTTGGGGAAAAAAAGGCAAAACAAACACAAAACAAACAAAAACAAAACCCAAATCAACTTTCAAGAATGATTTTAAAAGTATTTCCATCCAAAATACTTTTTTACTGTTAAGTCCTTTTTAGATGTCAAAACATTCCAAGCTCAGATGTAATTACTTCTGTCTCTGCAAAAGCCTCACACACTTCAGTTTCTCTGTTTGGATGCTCTCCAGTGTTGTCTCAAAAGAAATATGGGTTTTCCTTTTGTTTATTAGTATTTTAACACTCTACTGTGAAATTGTAATAAATAAAAAAAAATAAATGGCAGTCTGGCTGTTGCTCACATTTGCCATATGCAGAATGCCATGCAGTCCCAGCTCATACAGCTATTTAAGGTAGCTCCTACCTTGAGGGAAGTTCTGCTCCAGGGCAAACAGAAAACATTGCTGTAAATCAATGCTGAGAGCTCTGTTTACTGATTTTCCAATTCTAATAAGGAAGCAAGCTCTATTAAGTGGAAAAAACCAGACAATTATGCTATGGAAGATTTTTTACTGAATATTTTAGAAAGGGCTTAGGAAGCTGGGTGCCTAAGCTCCCTTACCTGTCTCAGAATATTGCACACACCACTACGTGTGAAGCAGAGAGCGTCCTATCTGCTTGACACAACTTTAGTTTCCCTATTGAAATATGGAAATGTAGGATCTATTTCCAAGGATGCAGTAGCTATTTCCCTTTAAATACACCAAAGTAGAGGACTGATGTGTAACAACTCTGAAAAAAGAAGAAGTAGTTATGTTGCTTGCTTCTGGAGTGGTTAAGGCTGGATGGCATCAATTTTGAAAGTAGCTGCAGTTATCTGCAAATAAGTGCAATTCTTAGGTTTGAGCAGGACTGTAGGAAACTGTTGACTGCAGTGGCATTAGCAGTATTCAATACTAAGGCCTTAACTTTGGGGCTGTTAAGGTTTTTTTTTTAAGAATAGCAACATTTTTATAAATTATAATCCTGTTATTGGATAATTTGTTTTGCAAAGAAGTCCACGGGCAACTACAATTTTGTCTTTATAAAGTTTTCATAAGAACACGCAAGTAATGTATTTACAGATTACATGTTTCATCCAAAAAATACTGTGAAAAAATGTAGTATTTTTCTTTGCAATTTTTCAACACAACATGAATGTAAACCAAGAAAACGCTATTAAAGAACTCAGTTTTCTTGACATTTTTCACTTTGGTCAAACAAAGTCCTAAGCAAAAAAGAAAGCAAACCTTTGTGCTTCTCACATTTCCTTTAAAAATCAACTAACCAAATGAAAACCCCCCAAAACTTACAATGCCTATAACCTTTGCTTTCTTCTCATTAAAAAAAAAATAGATACAGGGAAAAAAAACAAACCAGAGCAAGAATAGAAATGAGAGATTTCTTTTTAGTTTGGAGAAGATGGAATTAAAAGCTGCCAGTGAATTTTGAAACATTGGAAGCAGAAGTTCTACACTTATTCAGTTAATATTTAGTATTGGGAATTTTCTAAAAAAAAGTCATATGAAATCTTTCCAATCACCACTATTTGAAACATTTATAGTTTTGAGTAACTGTAGTGCAAAAGAGAAATTCTAACTGTAGAAGGCAAAATGCAATGTACATATAGCCTGTTGCAGAACATGTTAGAAGCTGCATTTCTGTTGTGGTAAAATACAGCTTAAAATTGGTAAATAATTGTGTTTTTTTCTGGTTTTCCTTCCACCATTCATTGACATATTTATTTTAATTATATGAAGCTTAAATTACAACTCACATGGTGTTTGAAGTTAAATAAGGTGTTCTGGTTTTGTCAACAAATGACTTTAATATCTTTCAAGGGATCTGCATTACTGGTGATTAATGCCAGGTTAGTTCCTTGATAATGGCAATAAATTTCAGATGTAGATCTAGTTTTACTTCAGGCAGTCTATGTTAGCACATATACCTGTCTGTCACAAACAGTCATTCTCAAAGACAAGCGCTTCAAATCCTGGTATCTCCATATATCTTAACTCTTCCTCAGAAATATTCAAGAATTTCACTAGACTGCTTGCAATTCCATTCAAATCACAATTCCAAGACACCTGGAGTCAAAGTAATTACTTACCACTAATAACTGTGGAGATCTATTAGTTTCCAATGTGTAGATACAATACCAACAGCTATATTTAAATCAGTGGCCCTACCTTCTTCACGTAGGAGTCTGTTTTCAAGAGTCAACCTGGTACACTGAGTCAGAGTGCAGGAAATATAATATTGCTGTTATACATTTTTGATGAAAAATTAGATTTTCTATTCCCTTCTTATGCTAGGATAGGATTCGTCTTGTTGAGGCAGAAGTTCACTGCTTTTTGTCTTTAAGTATGATACGTATGAATACATTCCTAAAGGTATATATCTACATGTTGAAGCCTAGTGAGGCAAGTTTCATTTTTCATTTGGACTTTGTTTTGGTCTTTTCCTTTCCTTTTTTTTCTTGACAGCAATGTAACTAAAGCAAGGACTTGAATAGTCTCTTTTCATGGCCAGAACAGACTCTGTAAAATTCAAGCTGCTACAAAACTTTAGTAAAGCTTTTTGGGGAGTTTGTAGAAATTTGACATATGCCTCTTAGGGTAAAAGCAGGAGTAGTGCTTTATTCAGACCTTTGCACATTCTTCCATCACTTGTACTTTGGCTTCACTCTGGGGCCCTGTGGGGGAGCTATAGGATAGCACAGGGAAATCAATGCTGCTGTGAATAGTTTTAGTAGGGGCTATTGCAGAATTTATTTGGGAGGATAAAGACAGGCATATATACCTCTGGCACTGTTTCCCAGCTATGTAGAACTGAAAGATTTTCTAACCTTTCTGGAAAACAGAAGCAAAAAGCCTGAGGACAGCCTAACACAATACAGAGAAGAGTAAATTTAAATAATTGTTTCTTAGATTTTTCTTGTTTTGTTTTATATTTTGTAGCTGTTTTGCAGACTGTCTTTTGCTGTCCAGTGAATAATCAATGATTTATAGGCTAAAGATTAGGTTGTACTTTTATAACTTATATACTGCTGACCTAAAATATCGATCAGTTCTTGATAATGTTTTAACTGTGCCCTTGTGACAGAAAAGGTAAGAATCAGGCAGCTGTTTTGGGGTCTAAAGAATCACTGAAGTAATTAGTCTAGGCTGTAAATATCTACATGATATCTGTGGTTAAACTCTCTTTGAACAAGTCCAATTTCATGTGACTGAGTGGCAAAGACAGCAAAAATGAACTACTCTCCTTTTTTTTTTTTTTTTGCGGAAAAATAGCAACTCAAAAATGGACAAAATGCCAAACCAAAAGTAAACTCAAAGGAATCTCTAAGGAAAATCTGAAAAGGTTAATTAAATCTAGTCCTACAGTGCTGAGCTAGATTCTGTGTTCCTTCGCAGTACTTGACTCTACTGGTGTATGGGGAGAATTTGTCAGGTGCCTGAAAGGGTGAATGTTCTTTTTCTGCGTTATCATTATACAAGGTGGAAGCTGTCCCTGCCCATGGAAGGGTGATGGAACCAGCTGACCTTTAAGGTCCCTTCCAACCTAAACCGTTCTGTGATTCTGTGTTTCTGTGAAGGTTGAAAGAGTGAAAGAGTGGATAGGCCGCATTTGACATCTGCTTTGCTGCCAAGGCCAGTAAAATAGCTCTGAATGAAAACATTTGTCTGTGAGCTTGAGAGTAGCCAAATCCAATCAGACAAGAACTAGGGAGAAAACAGATCTGTTATATTTGTGACCTTTTATATACATTCATATCCAAGCAGCAAATTCAGAAAAATGCTGTTTATTCATTCTGCATGCAAAAAGAGGGCAAAAATTGAGTGAAATTACTGGTAAAGAGAAAAGAGGTAAAACAATGAGCTAGACATCTGATCAAGAAGCATATCAGAAAGCAAGACTAAGGGTTTAGATACTAAGAAGAGGTTTCCTAATGGATACTAACCTCTGCAGTATCATGTAAGTCTGGAAACATGTTTATTTTCAGTTAAACAGATGCAGAAGGAATTATGCAAATCCGTCTTTTTTGGAATATGCATGATCAATTATGCAATCAAAGTATTTTTTATAGACTATCTAAAGAGTTTTAAAGCTAAAAATTTTCATGTGTTATCTTAATTCTTAATTACATTTTCTGTATAAAATTTTCTTCACATACCGTATCAGATGCCGTAAGATATTTTGGTGCCTGCTCTCTTCCCTGCAACCTACCTGCTTCTCTGGCTGCTGCTCTTGCCTTCTGCTTCAAACTGCCTTTGCCAACAAAGCTCTCATCATTCTCCCTGGACTGCTGCAAAACTGGCAGTCACAGCCACAACTGCCTTCAATTAACTGCCTTCCTTAGAAATCCTCAGGCTTTGTTAGGCCTTTGTTAGCCCTTTGCCTAGTCGTGGATTTTTCATTTAAAAAGTAGTTTCTTTTAATAATGTCAAAGAAGTTCCACTATATATATATATGTAGGGAAATTATTATTTTTAAAGAGACCTAAACTCCAACACAAATAGAGAAGTCTGGTCAGTGTTTGTGGCAAGAAAATCTAAGAATATGCATAAATGAAAAAAAAGCCTCCCATACAGAATATGTAATGACATAAACTCAGCTTTCATGATTTCAAATATTTCACAGGTATTGCTTAAGAGTAAGAAAATTAAAAAAAAACCAAGTTACAATAAAATGTTGGGGTTTTTTTTCATAACAGATAATAGTAGTATCGATTTTATATCTCATACAGCTCTCAAAATTGCATCTTTGTATTTTCTAAGAAGCAGAATGATTATAGCTTTGTCTGTGATGGGGGCTATAGTGAAACTTAACCAGTTACATGTACTTTCTCCTGTGCTTAATTTGCAATTTTTAGCCTCTGCTATTTGAAATTCTCACTGGATTTCTGATTGAGCCTTCTCATCCTAAACATCCAGTGGTTTCCAGGTGTTCCAAAATGATCTTTTGGAACAATATCAAGTTTATTTCCTGAAAAAAGCTGGTAATACCTGATGTCTGCATTTTTTTCATGTTTCTGGTTACTTTCTTGAGATTCAAAAATACCTTCAAATTGATTTTTTTTTCTTGATTTGTTCCTCTGGTTGGTTAGACACAAGGCAGGAATCCTCTGTAAAGCATCAGTGTAGAAAAGTGTTTGGGAAGAGAATTTTGTCAGGTAGCACCTTCAGTGAGGCACTGAGATTTGGGAAGGAGAGTCAGCCTTCTTGATCATGCCTCCATTTTCTTTCATTACCTTTATTTTTTCCCATGAATGACAGACACATTTCCTTATTTTTCTCTCCCTTCTTACATCCTCAAGGGGAATCTGTGAAGAGAATCAGGTGTTTCCTTTCATCTCTGAAGGCCTCTCAAAATCATGTGGAGGAAAGATTTTTTCCTGCGGATGAGTGAATATATTTACTGTGATTAAATATCATTCTCTAGTAGAATCCTGCCTGGTACAGAGTGTTCAGTAAGGGCAAAGGAAGTACAAGAATAAACAGTAAAAAAAATAACTGTGCTGGATTGCAACTGTAGCCTCTTTCTCACAGTTCTGGGCTGGATGTCTCAGTGACTGATTCACTACATCCTAAAGCAGGTAATTGCTTTTCCCAAAAGTGATGCACTGTTAGGAGTACTACTGGCTGCTTCTCTGAAAAAGGTTCATAAATGCAAACATCATAAGAGGAATAAGAAAAGAAGACCTGCCTTCCTTCTAGCAAAATTCTGAATCTGTCTCATGAATTTTTACTTACTTGCTTGATATTAAGAATTTCATTGCCCTATGTGTTCTTCACTTCTTTTTTCCTCACTGCTCACACCATGGTGTGCAAGTCCTCCCTTTCTTCTCCTTTACTCAGTCTCAATGGACAGTTAAATGCTTAGTGTAGCTCTGGGACAAAAAGTCTTGTCTGGAAGCAAGAATTCTCATAATTTATGACAACTGTCAAAACTTCAGGCACAGTGGTTTCAAAAGTCTTTGCTGATAAAAGCTCACACTTACAATAAAGTCTGACCTGTGTCAGTGGTACAGTGAATTTCTGAGCTTTGCTTCCATGCCTGAAGGGTACTGCAAATCGGAGGCCTCTGAGAATTTAAAGACATGATGACTTGTGCCAAGAGACTAGGTTTCTGCCATTTTTGGATAAAATTCAGCTTTTTGTAAAATGTCAAACCTCATAAAATGCCAGACAGAAAATATTTTGATGAAGTCAATTGACTTGTTAAGAAACTGAATGCTTCTTTGAACAGATTTTTTTTTTCTCAATAAGACCGTACTTTTTTGAAATGACTTATGGCTGTCATAAGATGTTTGGTAGGGAATGTACTGACATATCTGGTCAAAGGCAGATGTGTTCATCTCATTTTGGTGGGATGATGGGAAGGGGCTGGTGGCGATGCCTTGTTGCTTTACTCTTTGTAATTCCTTGCTTGCCTGACCCAGAGTTCACTGTAGTGGAACAACTGGACACCAGCAGCCATGGGCATTTAGGACTGTTAGGTGCAGAAGAATTCTTCATAATCCACAAGAAGAAGCACTTCCTTGTAATAAATAAAACATATTGGGTAAAAAAAAAAAAATATATATATATATTTTCTGAAAGGTATTTCTTCTAGCTGTTCTTCCAGTGAGGGTGTGCTGCCAGTTTAATGATGGACTTTGCTCCAAGTCAACTGCCAGTGGGCCCAAATGGACATAAAGGAAATTTTCTACACATTTTTGTTAAAACTGAAACACTGTGTTTCTTGCATTTCATGATTGCAGTTAGCAACCCCTATGGTCTCTACAATTAGGACTAGATACCTTCACACCTTTGGTGTAGTACTATTTACTTTTTTCCTAATTAATCTGTATGCAGTTTGTACTATTTCAATGTAATGTATTTTTCTGCCAGGGCTTACAGATCTAATCTTAAAGGCTTTCTTTTAATATTGACATTGAGAAGATGTTATTGTAGCCGTAATTCTTATACAGTTGGCTACAATTTTTCTTCTCCTATTTATGCTCCAATGCATGGCTATATTCCACAGTTTTAAAATGTGGTTCTGTAATTTTTGTCTCAATTCCAGAAGCCATCAAAAGTGAAAGATGCATGCAGTGAATTAGATATCAGACCTTAAAACATAAACTTCAGAAGCTGTCTGATCTCTTAGTGTTTGGATGTAAATGTCAAGGCTAAAAAACTCAACAAAACAGTATTGTTTCCCTCTTAAGAATAACTCAGGACTTGCACTGAGAGTCGTGAGACAGCTATGAATTTCCCCACCTATTCTATCTATTGAGCTTAAAACAAAGGAGGGCAGGAATGTCCTCAGTTCATTCTTCCATGGCTAGAGAAGTCACCAGGAATACAGGGGAAAAATAATGAAATGCCACAGGTGCTTGAGGGGACATAAAGATGAGTCATGTTTTTCACTATAGTGCCCTTAATTCCAAGTAATGTGGTATTTCATGGTTGGCATTCTCTCAGCCTCTGTTACTGAAACTATTGCAGGTCACATGAAAAAAATTGCATATTTATTTTCAGAGTAAAAATAGAATGGGCACTTTGGTAGTAAGGGTATTGGGATGCTTATTCAATAATGAAGGAGACCTTGGTTTCTGTTCTCTGTTACAGGTAATTTTTAAATCTTTTTATAGGGAACATAGAGAAAGCAGCTGGTGAGATGGAGGAGTAGATCTCGATCTCCTGACAGTCCGCAGCCATGTGACTGGGCTGGAATGTCGGAGAAATAACCCATCATGAAAGAGAAAGATTTGAAAGTAACTCAGAACTGTGAAAATTGCTTTAGCCACTAGGGCATTATTCCAAAGAACAGCCCACACCAATCAAACTGGTTTGTATATCTTGAGTGATGACACTTGTCTTAACTGATGTCTTTGATCTTAAAAATACTCTGTGCATACATAAAATATTTTGTTAATAAGCAGAGCTGATAGCAATTAGGAAACATAGTCTTTAACTAATTTCAGTTTAGTGCAAAATTCTGTTTCCCAAGCTAGGAAATAGGGATGAAACCATGCCTCCTCTTTTCTTCCTTCCTCCATTTTATTGAGAAAATTTTGAGCTGGACAAACAGCTTTACTGAGACACTAATGGCTGAATGTAGAGAACAGCCTCATCCAGGCACACGAGTCTGCAGGAAAAGATAGGATGAGTTCCAGACACTGAAGCTCTTAAAAGTGTCAGACTCTTGACAAGTGATTTCAGTGCCTGATCCTGCTGCATGTGAAGTGATGCTTTAATTTGCAATTGAATGACAAAGTCCTCAAATCATCCTTATCTCCTGAGCTATTGAAGAAAGGCTCTGCAGTGTAAAAATTCATTATGATTCTTCTGTGTCATTTTGCACCTTTTGAAAGGAATTTGTTATCATTACATCGCTCTCTGGCATATTTTTATTAGCACTGAGATGGAAAATATGAGATGCACACCTAGATTATGTGCTTGTATTTACAGATGAAATGGAAGATTAAAATGAGAATTCATATTGCATCTGTGCTAATTCCGCAGAGCCTCTCTGCCATTGATCTTTACACTTTATAATAGTTTCTTTCAAGCTCTGATGAGAAAATAAGATATGACATTCTTTGTGTTATTTGTTGCTGTCCATACCAAAGGAAGAGATTACTTTATAGTCATTTTACAAGTGGGGATTAATCTAATGAAGTAATTAGACTAAGTTAAGATAAAATCTCAGATGAGAATCTTTGAAATGGGAGACAGAATATTTTTTATTGTCTGGTGTGCATCTCTACATTTCCGGGAGCTGGAGAATGCTAATTTTTGAGCACTTTCTGCCATGTTAGAATTTAAAAGCAGAGCTGGAAACCTTTCTAGAGAATGATTTCTTTCTTTTAGGAATCTGAGAAAGGGACACTGGTAACTGAGACTTTCATTTGTAGAAAGTAGACTGGGAATCAGCTGGCAGCTGTTACAGAATTATCTGCACATGCAGTGGGGTAGATCCACTGATAGGCTATGAGTACTTTGTGCCATTTTGGCTAAGCAAAGGAGCATTCATGACTGCTTTATTTTTTCCCAGAGTATGTGAGAGAAAGTAAGACATACCAGCATACTCTCTGCATTATTTGTGATATAATTTTACAAGTTACCATGGGAATATGGCACACACAGATATGAAACTCACAAGGATGGGGAAAAAGGTGAGAAGACATTAGGGTCTGAAGGGATCTGAGGTCTTTCTTCTGGAAGGGAGTTGTAATAGTTAAGCTTCACAGCCTGATGTGCCTTAAGTCTCAACCTCTGGTTGGATGCATCAAAGGATGAATTTAAAGGAGAATGTATTAGCAGTGGAAGCATAGGAATCCCTTTGTGATTTTCTGGATCATGACCCGGAACAGGTCCCAGGCTGAGCTGTGTAGTTTTGGGGCAGAATACAAACATATATTGGCTCTAAGGTATTTTATTCTCTTATTTTTTATCTCTTTCTATTTTTTATCTCCTTCTAACTGTGATCTTGTCTCTGCACAAAATGTTTGCACTGACCTTAGCCCCTAGAACTCCAAATATGTTCTGGATGAGTCCTGTTTTCCTTTGCTGTAATTCTTTCTTGGAGATAAAGCCATAGTAGGTCTTTAGTTTAGTTTATAACGACAAATTAGGTACAGAAATTACTGCCCCCACCTTTTCTGCTGCTTTTAACAATTAACTGTGATAAATTTAGACCACACTGTGTTGCTTTGTGATCCTAAGGCTGTCATGCAGTGGCTTCTCTGCATTCTTTAGGGAATTTAGTCTACAAGTCATCCCCTGCTCTGGAAGTCCATGTGTAAAAGAAGTTTTGGTTGCTTTAAGAGTGGGATTTTCTTCTACACAGGAACTTCTTCCTGGGTGACAGCATTATTTCCATCTCTTTGCTGCATTGGTCTATTTACACTGGAATATAAAAGAATGAATCAAAAGTTAAAAATGTTGCAAGGTAGTTATTGGTTTGGGTCTAAAGGGTTTTACTTTATAAAATTCATGACTATGAAGAGCTGGGCTGTGAGCATGCAGCATCTCCAAAATATTGCTCAGCACAGAGGGGAAGCATTGAAAGGGAGCAGGAACCACTTTGTGATCCTAGTGATGTTTATACCCTTTATATTCCAGATGTTACGAGGCATGGGAATAAAGTTTCTCTGTCAGTGAGTGCGACCTCTCTTCCTCCAGACTGAGGAAATTCTGCTTGGAAATACCCTGAAGCATGGCCAGTTCAGGAACCTACCTATGGAAATGGATGCCTTTGTAAAGTGCCTTGTACATACATTAGCTGGGGATTTGGTTTTACCTTATTTAGTGCTAGAAAAGGTTTGGTATTTGGGGATTTGATAATCCAGTTGAGAACTGCACCTTTTGACTTGCTGTTTGAATTTGTGTTAATTTTCTTTTCATGCTGTATAATCAGTTTTATTGATTGGGGGTGGCAGGTTTAGCTGCAACTTAAATTTGAAAATAAGTGAGAATAAATCAAATCAAATTAAATTCTCAATTATTTTTTGTTTGTCTGGGGGTAAGCAGTGTAATATTTGCCTCGTGGGAGTGATAGGTCTCTGCGCCACTGCCACAACACATAGTCTTTTTGGTAAATGTGGATGGTTGGAAAGTGTAGCAAACTTCAGTATATTGTTTTGCATGGACACATAATCTTTTAGAATTAATAGTTTCTGAAACTTGAATGATGGGGACTTTGGAAAACTTCCATTGTTTAATCCCAGCCGGCAACTCAGCCTCACACAGCCATGTTCTCACTCCTTCCCAACTGGTTGAGGGAGAGACTTAGAACAATAAGTAAAAGAAAACTCCTGGGTTGAGCTAGAAGCAGCTTAATAGGTAGAGCTAAAGCCATGCACACAAGCAAAGCAGAGAAAGGAATTCATTCACCACTTCCCATGGGCAGGCAGGTGTTCAGTCATTCCCAGGAAAGCGATGCTCCATCAGCTGTAACACTGGCTTGGGAAGACAAACACCATCACTCCAAATGTCCCTCCTTCTTTCTTCTTTCCCCAGCTATATATGCTGAACATGATGCCAGACAGTATGGAATGTTCCTTGGATCAGTTGGGGTCAGCTGTCCCTGCTGTGTCATCTCCCACTCTCTTGTACCACCCCAGGTTCCTTGCTGTTGGGGTGGAGTGAGAGAGAGAAAAGGTCTTGACTCTGTGTAGGGAGTCCTTACTGCTCAGCAGTAAGGAAAACATCTTTAAATTATCAACAGCATTTCCAGCACAAATACAAAACATGCCCCCATACCAGCTACTGGGAAGAAAATTAACTCTAACCAGCACAAAACCAAATGACTCGTGCTATTGCACCCTTAAATTTGGAGAAAGTGCTGCACATATCTTTGTCTCAGTATAGAGCAGATACATGCCATCACCTTCAAATGATGGAATCTTGAGAGGAATTGATTAAAAAGTTACCACTGTTACTATGTTTTGTTCCCAAGGTGAGTAGGACAGGAGACAGAGTCTCTCCCCTCTGCTACAGTGAAAATGTGAGAAGGATGATAATAATAAGCAGCCCTCAGTTCAGCTCTTCTGGGGCAAGATCACATTCCCTGTGACTATCCTGTGTTGTGCTTTCCACTCCACTTCAGGGAAATGTGGGGGAAACGGTCATTCTGACCTGGGTTCATGCACTGCTGACAAAATTAATAAAGAAGATGAAGTTTGTATCTTGTTATTACTTTGTCTTTGAACAGTCTTTGCCTCTCAGATGCACAGTGATTTGCGTTGAATTTAAAGAAGATGGGCCAAATTAATGAATAAAATTCAAGAATGTGGCCTAATTACAAAGCTGTCCTCAATCTGGGTGCTCTGCTAGGGTGTTCTTGCAAATGATTACCTGGGCAACTGCATCTCTGTGCAAGGCCCCCGTGTTACATGCCTTAGATTGAATGATGTGACCATCTCTGCAAATGTGCTATAAGGACTGTTGAGCATAACTGGAGATAGATATACCCTGCATGGGTGAGCAAGATATTTATTTCTACTTTTTTGAGCTCTTAATACATCTTTTCATAGTTGTCTGAGACTGTGAGCTGCCTCACGCGTAATAGCTGTTGTGTTACAATAAATAATAAGGAACTGTTGCTGCCAAAAGATTACAAGATTGTTATTATTCCTGAAAAGTTGTGGTTTTGAAAAACCAAAGGCCAGTGGAGATATAATACACAGATATTGATCATTTACTTCATTTTTTGTGAACTTTGTTTCAGTCAGAGACAGTGACTTGAAAACTGTAAAACTGGGTGAAATAGCTGTGTCTTGCTGTATTTCCAGATTTGTGTTTGTATATGAGAAGCATTGATTTATACCAGGAATTTCAGCCAGCCTCAGTCATGTTGTAGACTCTTCTTGTCACTCAGTAATGACTTTCTTATCGCAGAGGACCAGAAGAGCCCTTGTCAGTACTTTCAGATAACAGCAGCGTCTCACCAGCCAGCACTGCCTCTTCTGGGTGGTTCTGCTGTCAGCTTGGTTATTCTGGATTGTTTCTCATCCAAGCAGGTTGTAGATGCTTAAATCAATCAGGGAGTTCTCATGGGCCCCTGCTCTGGTTATGGGCAGAGATCTTAGGGTCACTGATAGCCTCAATGCACTTAATTTTTTTTCTCAGTGTTGCCATTTAAAGACGTCTTACTAAAATTTGGTCCCTGATGCAGCTGATAATGAGCAGTGATGTTCCTCTCATGCTCTTTGCCACCAGAGCAGGACTGAAGTTTCAGATCTGTTCACTTGTGTTGTCAAAATCTAGGTCACCCAGAGGTGACAGGTCTGGCCAGTAGAAAGGCTGTGGAGGGAATGTTATGAATTCATTTTCAGTAAGATTATCTGTATAGGGCAGTAACATACACAAAGATACATTATTGAGATAGAAATTATTTTGCTTTGTGTGTGACAGTGTATCCGGAAGCCCATCTCTATTTAATGCATCAATATTTAATATGCCCAGTTATATTTTAAGGGAATTTTACAAGAGTTGTTCAGCAACCTGTATTGCTGCACACCTGCCTGGCTTGGCAATGGAGCTGAGCAAAGCAGGTATCTCCTGCACTGACCGCTGGCCCCCAAATGATTTTCGTCACAGCAGAACATCTACTATCCAATCTACAGGAGAATTTTCTATTTCTTGAGTAGGAGAGGATGATATAAAGAACATAGAGAGGAAAATAGTGGTGTTTTCAAAAGGACCAAGACTTAATCTCAGTGAACTTAATGTCCATGTCTGAGTTTCCCCTGTGAGGAAGACTGCTGGGCCCTCATTTACCCTATTATATATTCATTGGATACTCACTAGCTTGACCTTAAGTCCAGACTCTAGCAACATGGTTTTGTTGAACTACTTGAGTATTTGGCCAGCTTGTCCAACATGCAGCAAATGTTATAGAATAGATTCATAACATCATGGAATTATAATTATGGAACCCATGATGGGAATATGAGACTGCTCTGGATTAAGTGCTTGATTCCCTTTTTTGCTATCAGTATAATTATTCATCCCGTTAGATCTTCCATGTGGGTCAAGAGGTTTAGTAGCAGCTTGACTCTCAGGTTGTCTTCCTATTTATAGTCAGTTGTCATGACTCTTGTCAAGTCCAAGGAACAGAGATTTAGGCTTAGACACGGGAGTTGTCAGTTTTATTTCTGTCCTTGGCAGTGCCTTGGAAACTGAAATTACGAAACTAACCTTCTTTCTCTGTGGTTTCCCTTCCCTCCCATCTTTATGTGCTTTGCACTTTACCTATGGCTTTGTACTCTTTGCAGTGGTCATTTCTGACTGGCATAGGAGGTTTTCCCAGGGAAGGACCTCTGGATGTGATGGTGTGAGATGCCACAGCTCAGGTGAAAGGCTTGTGGGGTGTGGCAGGAATGGCTCCCCTCCCAGCCTGGGGCTTGTGCTGTGGCTCTCGCCACGTGTTACACGCACACAGTGATTAATGGAGATCTGATCCTGGCTGCTCTCACCTTCAAGGCACTAAGGTAATGTAAATAACAATCACAGGGTCTTTTCCTCTGAGAGCTTAAGAATGTGTTGCTTTAACACTGCAGAAGCTGACAAGAGTGTCTGTATCTTTGTTCTTGTGGCTTTGGTGTGTTGGATGAGGTTTACTCCTGGGACTGAAAAGATGGTTGAAAAAGGCTTTTTTTAAGGAGTCAGCTTCATAGGATTATTTTAATCACAATGCAGCTTTTAAAGTACACTGGTTGTATTTAGCATTTTGAATTATGTTTAATGATTTCTGTTTTCCTCCTGTGCATACTTATTTTTATCATGAGTTTTGCTCTGTATTTAGAGTGCCTGGGGTGTTTTCAAAGACAGGTGCTACATAAATAAAGTATATTATTATTTTAATCAGCTGCAGCAGGGCAGCAATTAGAAAATTCCGTATGTTGATATTATCTTTTTAATTGTTCGTATTACCAGGATTTACCATTCAGGGAGAAAGGTAGGGTAGAAAGTAACTTCCCTGTGAGAAAGAGAACCTGCCACCCTCTTCCATATGCACACTGAAGAAATATTTCCCTGAGGGCACTAAAATATATGCAGTAGTTTATACATATATATTTGTACCTCCAATTTGTACCTCTTTCTCTTCCTGTCCCTTGTAATATTGTGGAAAGGGTAAAGAGCAGCAGCTAAATGTTTGGCTGATAGAGGAGGCTTCAGAACTGTGGTGAGACCAGTTTAGTGATGGCAATACAGCTATGCAGGAAAACATTTTGAGCTGTGATCATAATGTTTGTCATGAGTGTACAGGTAGGAGTGTTTCCATTGTGCCTTGCATTAAACACCTGAATCAAACAATTCTGAAGGGTCGGAAATGTTCTGTTAGCTGATGTTCTTCTGGTTATTTGTTATTGCTGCAAACCTCTGTATTTCCAAAAGCAAGCTGGTCTTGAAAGAAAAAATATCAAAATAATGATCCTTAAGGCCCCTTGCAATACAAATCATTCTATGATTCTATGAATACTTAAAGGATGAGAAAAAGAAAAACAACTCCTGAAGTCCTATTTCCACCTGGAATGCCAGAAATCTCTTGACAAATTCTGGCTTTTTGTTGTTTCCAGTGATAAGTAGAAAGCTGTAGTGGTACAAAGCTTCAGGTGCAGACTGCGGCAGCAGTTGTTTACCCAGAACCTCGGCTAAATGTCCTGGGGTTGACTCTCAGCTCCGCTGTGTCTGGCAGTGCTGGCGCACCTCCAGCAACCGCTGCACTGCTGCTCTCTCTTTTTCTTCTTGCACCAGGGACTGATTCTGAGTGAGTATTTGTATGAGTGTATAGTAGAACGTAGTCAAGATCTAAATGTCTCAGCTCATGAGATCATCATAAATGATGTCTCAGCTCAACCAGAATTCAAATAATCACTCGGATATTTAACTATTGTAGACAACAAACATAAAGATGTTTTCTGGAGATGATCTATGATTCCTGTTTTGAGTTTCTGGATTGGTCTGGGGTTTTTTTTGACTTATACTGCTATATTCAGACCAGATCCTGGCACTTTGGATACAGTACCTCTATTTTGCACATTGTGAAAGTGAAAACCCAAATAGACCTACTTAATTTTATCAAAATCTATGTCTTTGGAGATCGTAACTTGAAAACCAGTCAACTTTTTACATGAAGTTTCTAGGGTAGTAAAGCATGCATATAGGCACTCCTACACAGCAATTCTGTTTTACAGGAGAATGTATTTTATTTCTACTGGAACTCTTTCCTTGCAGCTTTGCTTGTAGGCTTTCTTCTCTTTTCTTTTTTTCAGCCATCACAATTTTTTGCATTAACTCTGTAATATTTACAGTGTAAAAGGCGCCTAAGGCATTTTGTTGTTTTTTCAAACTGAGATATGTATTTTCACCAGAGAACAAGATTTCTTTTACTTGCTGGAAGATAGACTCCTGCTTGGAGACATTAGTCTCCTGAAAAAGGAGGTCAGCCCTGTCTGCCTGTTGACGTCAGTCTGGCTGACCACGAAGGAAGAAAATGCATTGGTCTGTTAATGCTGGGACCAGCAATGATATATCACAGCTGTCTCCCAGCATCGGGGCCTGGTTTCCTTAATGAAACTCACCTTAACCTCTCACAAACATGGGAGAAAGATAGGAAACACAAGGTCCCACAGGAGAATGTCATATGGCTGGGACCTGGGCTAGTTTTCAGTAAAATTTACAAGTAGCCTGAATGAAGGGTAGAATTCAGAATTTGAGTAGCACAGTCTTATAGTACAAAATTTGGTTTGTGAAATACAGGACTTTGGTAGTTGTTTAAAACATTGGGTTAAGTTATGTTGATTGTTTTGTTTTGCTTTAGTTTAGAAAATATAGGATAACTGAATATTTCTTGTCACTATTAGAAATCATTTTTTTAGAGATACAAAACTTCTTTTAGCTCTACATCTTTGGATCTAATTGCTTGCATTATATTTCTGTCTAGATGCATTTTAAACAAATAATGGTTTAATTCTATCTCTTGTTGTCCCAACAAGCTGGATATAATACACCTCACATACCAAAATATTGTATCTCTGCAGCACCTTATTGTTGGCTAGAGAAGTCATCCAAATGCAGAATAAGAATAAAAAATGATCATCACCCTGAGATTGCATTTGAGTATCAGGTACAACTGGCAGATGGAGGCAGATGGGAAATGCAAGTGACCGTGTTAGTTAAGATGATAGTCAGGACCCTCAGCACAGCAAAAGTGTGACTGTCACCGTGTTATACAGGCATTGGGAAAGGCAGTGCTCTAAGGAGATTTGGAAAACAGCAATAAAACAGGTTGCAGATGTTTCTGAGATGCTAGAAAGGGGAATGCAATGAAGCACAAAGGGGATTGTTTTAAAATTGAAGGAGAGTTCAATGGGGGCTGGCAGGAGTTCAGTACTGCCCAGCCATCCTATACATTTTTGATGATACAGAATGGGAGAAACTTGTTATTCAAAGGACCAGTTGCTATGCTTTCTCCTTCTGCAGCCTCCAGATGCTGTCTAAATTGAGTCACTTTATAACAAACATCTGTAGGACATACAGAATACCTTTTACCCAGAGAAGTAGAAATACAGAAAAAAAAGACAGTAAAAGCAAATTAGCCAAAGAAACACACTGTATCATCTTCACAGTTTTGGAGGGAACAGAGGTGGAGGAGGTAGAGGTGAAGGAGCAGAAATTAAAAGGAAAGTTGTTGTTACACTTATGCAACTTATGTTGTATCTAGCTAAGTAAGCTTAATTAATGTAATTTGTTTCCTGGACTTCCTAGGGCTCCCTTGACTGCATTTTACGGACAATGGCTGTTTTGCAGCAGCACAGCATCTTATGGATCATTCCAGTGTTGTCCTCTCTGGGCCAAAAGTTTAGCTGTGGCTCAGCTTTCTATTTTTTTTTTTCTCTTTTTGCTCTTAATCAAAATTAAAAGTCATTCACTTTGAAACGATAGGCTTATCCCTGCAAGTAGAAAACCAATGTTATGTGTTATAGCTTTCCTTAGGCACCCATGCACACAAGGCTCATCTGGCAGTGGTACCTTATTCAGCATATCCCAGGGATGAACAGTTACCTCCAGATGACACCGTGCTGTACTCTTAGACAAACAGTATTTTGTCATGGAAGCCTCAGAACCCAAATTTAACGGTGTTCTGGTCAATGTTTTATGAAATGTAACTATAGCAAACTAAATCTTCATCTCCAGATGATTACAAAATCTTTGTTTTAAGAGAGACCGAAAAATCAATACAGCATCTTCCCTCCTTGGTTCCACACCTACACATGCTGCACACTGTATCACCTACTAGCTGGCTACCCTCATTATTGGATATTTTTTTTTTTTTTTAATATAAAAGGCAAATAGATGCAGTTACCTTAAAAAAAAATATGCTTTTTCATAATAATTTTGCCTCACTGGCATTATTTGTGTCCCTGCAGTTGCTGTTCAGCTTGCAGCCAAATTAATTCCTATTTCCCAGGTGCCACACGGTGGTGCTCCTGACTCCGCATTGCTCGGAGGCCTGAGCTGGCTGAGAGCAGTTCCAGATGCTGTGCATCTATCAAAGCTGATTTGGGAGGGAGGGCTGCACACCGTTCTGCAATGAAGTGAACCATTCCATGGGATGGGGGATGTTCTTTTCTCCCAGGACTCAGCTGCCAAATCAGATATAGGAAGAAAGAGCTGAATAACATCAGCTGATAAAAATCTTCAGTATTGTGCGTGTATACACATATAAACATATACTCAACCTCTTTTACACTTGATTACTATGTGAATTTTGCATGCTGGCTTTGTTTTGGTAGTTCAGTGCCTTCCCATTTTCTGTTTGCTTAATAGAAGGCTCCTGCAGGTTCACAGCTCAGTATCCTCCTGGCAGCAAGGACGACATCCTTTTCTCCAGATCTATGATAAAAATGCAGAGAAGCAAGGCAGAGAGAGGGGAGATGTGCCTCCTTCTCCATCTAAGGAGGGACCAGTACAGAATCAGGAGCTGCCTTGGTGGCCCCAGACAGGATCCCCAAACTGGAAGGAGGCCAGCAGTGCTGCCTGTCCTTGTGTCGACCGAAAGATCCCTTTTCCCCATAAGAAAATCTCCATATCTAAGTGGACATCCTCATCTGTATCAAGCCTACAGCTCACTAAAATCGACAGGAATTATTTCACTGACTTGCATGTACTTTGAATCTGGTCCTGTAAAGCATAGTTATCTCTCAGCTGAAGTTTAGCTCTGTGCATTTAGGAGTTAACCTCCCACTGACAATTTCTGATAGCTTTACTAAAACTTGGATCAGACACTTAGATATTTATGTGAATCTCACTTTTAAATTGTGTGAAGTCATCTTTTTGATTAATACTTATGAAAACAATTGAATGTGTGACTTACAAGGATAATTACTTGTGTTCACCTCTGATTAATTTGTAAAGGTTTCACTAGATTTGTATAGTGTACTGCACTAGTAAGTGATCTAAAAGAGGAGCTCTAATAATGTCTATGTACATCCTACAGTATGAACTGTTTGGGACTGGCACTCATGTTGTCTATATAAACACTGTATTCTGTAATGTATTATTGTTAACATAAATTTTTAAAAGTTTGTCTTTTCTGTCTTGGCATGCCTTTGGGTTATTTATATAATATATGTATCTCTTTCGTAAAGCCAAAACCCAGTTATTTAAAAAGTACCTTTAGTTAATCTTCAGTTTATGGGCAAGTTCAATAGCCTTATGTGATGAGATCCCCTGAATCTGAGGAAGCATAATTAGTTTTTGACATTACCATTTCCATAGTTATCCATTGTGTGTGGTCTCTATAAAGAGCTAATGCTAAACAGAATTCTTTACTCTTATTAAATATAATTGTAAATGATTCTCCAAACATAAGTGAAGGTAGCAGATGGCATCTGGCCTTTGCTAAAAACTGAGACATGATTAGACATCCCCAGGAGTCACTTCTCTGCATTATATAAATGGACACAGGCACCAAGGCAGGCAGCATTAACCCTGTCCATGTCAACCAGTGATAATTTTGCACTTCTAGTGCAGCCTTACATATCAAAGACAAACATTAAAACAATAAAATTCCATTAATATGGAAACTACACTTTGATATTTTGAGTGAGTTCATTATGAGAAGGAAGAAATAACCAGGGTTGCATTTGCAATGAATGGTGTCTCTGATGGGTGGTGGGTATAGACAGGAGAAAAGCCTCAGCTGAGGTTAAAGCCTAAAGTAAGTCCAGCTGTTCAGGGTGCAGGTGCCTGTAGAACAAAGCTACTTGTTTTCTAACAGGCTTGAAAATTATCCTGCCACTTAGCCTTGTTTATTATCTTTGTTAACCAAACAATCCATACAGAAAGAGATGACATTAAAGTAGTCATAAAAAAGGGACATATTATGATATTAAATCAGTTACTTCATTGCATCATTTTCCAAGTGGAAGTGCAAGCTGATGTGTCAAAACAGAGCCAGCTACTTGCATCCTCACAGGCTGATAATTTGCTATTGATGATATTTTGTGAAATGCTGAATTGAATTTGTTCTCACTAGCAAGAGATCCTGAGTGAAATTTTCTCCTTGAGACGACATGAAATGGAATCACCCAGACCAATCTAGAGACCTCTTTGTTGTCTTTATTCAGTAATTACATAAACTTCACTACAAAGTCAGATCCTAATGAATACATTATGACCTCAAAGCTTGGTGCCAAGGAAAGATGTAAAAAGTACATAAGTTTCTATATATGTAGAGACTTAGAGGATTTATTTCCCTTGTTTCTCTCCTCAGAATGGATTAAAAGATTAGTATTCTGTGTATAAAGGGGACAGCACATCCAAAAGTTTGCTGATTTCACCACATCCTCTGGCAAGAGACAGCTAGAACAATAAAACAAACAGATTGTTTTGCTTACATGAAGATAAAGAGTTGAAAACAAAAGGTTACAAATAAAACAGTTTTAGTGGGTTTTTTTTTCCTCTGTGCCTTTCCAGTTGTTCTTACATATTTCACTGGGTTTGCAGTTCTTGGGGTTAGCAGTTGGAGGTCTGGCCATCCAGGTCTCTCACATATATTCTGTTCTCTGAGTACTGAATAATTTTCTCTCTTTTCCTCCTAGATATGCTACACTCAGCTTCTCCTTGATTCACTGTAAATGGAGGATTGAAGGTTAGGAAAGAGGGGAGGGCAAAAGGGTAATGGTCAGAAGGAGATACATTCTGGCTGTTTTCACTCTGCTCTCTTGATACACCTGCCTCACTGGATGTCTTCGTGCTTTAAGTTATAATATTTTTTTTCATGCCTAGATACCCTTCTGTACTTATTTCCACTGTACATTTTTCTTTCCTTTTTTCTTTTTTCTTTTTTTTTTTTTTTTTTTGTAAGGTATTAAAAGAGTACAGGTGGAAAACATATATTCTCCATAACATCTGTCAAGCTGATGGTCTCCCATGCCATTTTCTGAAGAGAAAGCAAAGGTGGTATAATGAACCTATTTTGAACAGAGAGGACATTGAATTAATTTGTTAGTAAAAGCCACATGTCTTTGTCCTGTATTTATTCTTGAGGTTTTTGGCCTAAATCAGTATACTTTCCTTGGGTGCCTTGTTCTTATTTTCCATACAGGGAATATTACACTAGATTGGACGATACTTGCAAAAATTGAGGAGTTTGTGTGTGCATTCATTTATGTGATAATAGCTTTAAAAATGTGACAGGATGAGAAGGAATAGAATTCCCTCTGCATGGAATGAGGTATTGTCAGATAGCTGACAGATGACATTTAATTATTGCATGGCAAAACTTTGCCTATCACACCCTGTCTCCCTGCCTTTCAGAGAAAATATGAACTAAATTAATATAATGTATTTAAGACAGAAGCATACACAAAATATAACTATAAATATTCTGGTCAGTTTGAGCATCCAGAAGTTTCCTCTGTTCTGTTGTCCGGATGTTTTCTGGATTCTGTATATGACTCCCAGGATCATATAGAGGCAGCAGGCAGGAAACTTAATTTGAACTGTGCATGCTGACTTAGAAGGTGATTCGCTTCAATGGCAACAAAATTGCAAATGAGGAGAGCTGAGAGTTCGGTGGGTAGAGGTTCCTACCTTTGAGGCACCCATGTGGGCAAGAAAGTCACCATGAGGTGAACCATTAATCATGGGACATGCACTGTGAGATGCTTGTTGTAAGATCTAGAAAGTATGAATTACTCCTTTTATTATTGCAGCAGTGGTAGCACTAACAACTTAGGAAGTCTTTTTTTCCACAGAAATGTTGTTTGAAAAGAAGCTAACCATGCACACCTAACCTCTGGGAAAAGTGTGGAAACTGAATGACTAAACTGGGGCTTTGAAGGCACACAAAAGTACTTAGCTATCTCATTTGGGATCTCCAGGATTTTAATGTTTAACCTATGTGACTACTGTGTGAGCCAGATAAGTGCAGCATCAAGGGAAGTAAATAATGCAATGTGTCCCCAAACCACAATACTAAGCAACTTTATCTACAAGAACACAGTTATTGTTTTCATTGGTAGGTTTAGTGTATGTGCTCCTTGCAAAGCAGTTATGTATTGACAAACACTTTAAAATCTGGTGGTTCTACAGTAAATTGAATACATTTTTAATCCCCACTGGATTAAAATATATGTGCACATGTTTATGTGCATTATAGATGTGTCTTTCTCTATGAAAAATTGGAAAAAAATCTCTGTGTGTGTTACTATATATTTATACAGAAGCACAGGTCTATGCAAAGGGACATAACAAAGGGACAAATATTTAAATGTTTTGGTCAATGAAATGCATTTTTGAGTTCTTCTTGATGATTATTAGTCTTGGGACTAATAGTTATGTTTTAGATTTGAAGTGCCTTAAATGTATTCTTTCCAGATGGAGGAGTTTATTACTCGATAAGAAGGTTGTGCCTCTAGCTCTCCAGTGTCTTGATAGCTTCAATTTGTGAGGGGATGTCATTCACCATCATATTCTCTTTTCCGGTATGAAATTCAGCATTACTGTTTGCTCATGTGTAAACAAAGCTTGAAGATTTATCTTCCATTAATGAAGTTGAAATGAGCTAATATAAAGCAGAATGAGAAAGCCAGAACCCACCAATATTAATTCTTTTTTTATTGCATCTGGAGTTGGAAAGAATGAAAATACCCATTATTATGGATTTGTTTTGATTCCCTTACTTTCCCCAGGAACGGTTAATTTTTAATCCAATAATTTGTTTAACATTGAAAATGTCTATAGTTAGTACAAAAATACATGAAGGTGTGTTCAGGTTTAGGAGATTATAAGAATAATGTGTTATTTTGCTTCCAAAGAAAATGCAAAGTCACCTAGTAGGTCAAAAAGACATTAATATGATGGTGGTGAACATTCCTGGGTTCAAAGCAAACACTAGTTTCTGTGGGTTAATGGTAAATGTTCGTTGCCATTTAATATTCATGGCAGTTTATAAGAATGCTTGAAATAAATTGAGCCCATTAATGATAGGACATAATTCAGTCTGGCTTCTGGTGTGAGGATTTTGTTAAAAAGTTATTCTGAGTTCTTTATTTATCTCAGTACCAACCTTAAACGATGCACAGCTCTTTTTTCTCTGAAAGTTCAACAATGGCCTCAAGTACCCCCTTGAGAGCATCCTTCACTAGCACATTGTGGCAGGCTGCTCTGTCCAAAACACCCAGGCTTGTGGGAGGAATTCAAGTGCTGTTGTGCTGCTGCTTTTGCAAAATGCCTGCAGTGTAGTGTCCTGCTCCTTCAGTGACGGGATGCCTATTCCTTCACACACAGGCTTAATTAACGCCCGGTGCAAAGGCTCATTGCAATCCAGATACTTGCAAATAACTGAGCTGTGAAAGTTTTTCACTCCATCCATTTTGAGTGAAGTGAAATTGCTGCAGTTTGATGTAGGAAGTTAGGTTTGTACTTTGTAAAGCCCTATTGGTTCAGGTAAGGTTTTGCAAAAAAAAAAAGAATAGGATTTTGTCTTCATTTTTATTCAAGCACAGAGGTCCAGAGAGGAATAAGAGAAGGAAGGAAAATCAAATAAAGGTGTTCATCTTTGGACTTAGTAGGAGTTACAGCTTTTATGAAATTCAATTTTAATAATTTTCTATGGCAAGATTAAAAATAATATTATTCTGTGAGAATTTTAGAGAAAATGCATATTTTAGAGAAGTTTTTAATCTCCTTGCATCTCACCCTCCTTGGTAATACCATAACCTTTGACCCTTTTCACTGGCATCTATACTTTACAAATAACTTTTTTAGCTCATTCGTATTCTTATGGTGGTCAGTTCAGTGTCAGTCTTTGGAGTCCCCAGCGTGAATACTGACCAGCTTCCTACCTATCTTGTTAATTCTGCTGTTTTGGGGATCACAGGAGCATAACTTTTTTTTTTTAATCAATAAATTACTGTTTCCTGATGTAAACCTTCCATGCAATTTGAGCAACCTTGCAAAAAAACTGAGAAGCAGTGAGTGTAGAATTCCGAAGTATTTGAGGTGAATGTCTCTAAAACGAATGCCTTGCCTAGTGGGAGAATGACACATATGGGATGGAGTAGCTAGTTTTGTGTGAATGCAGGAGAATAAATGATCTGCTTATACTAGTGGTATCTTTCTGGCAGGAACATGTGTCATACCTGGTTTATAGAAACACACCTCCAACGTGTGTCACTCAAGGCTTGTTTGTGTCAGACAGCAGTAGTCAGAAAGCCAGGCTTTGGAGGAGTATGTGAAGAGCTGCCTGCTAGGCTGAGAGTTTTTAGAGATATGAAAGCTGACAGATATGGCACAAGCACATGCAATTGAAAATAAACCAGTTGTGTCTCATATGCAGACCCAGCAGAGTAAATTCTTGGTATCTCTGCTACATCTCATTTTTGTGAATAAATGTAGGAGACAGTGGAAGTGGTAATGCCTGAAATGTGTTCTGCTCACTGGATGATGGGAAGTATGTTCAGTAACCTCCAAGTGAAGGAAGTGAAGACACTACACCTTTGAGAGTTAGGGACATGAACAGTCCATTGAGGGCAAAGTCTGTGGAAAGGATGGTTTAGAAACCTTTGTTCCTTTCTGCTGTCTGCTACATAAGATTTATTTTCCTGAAAACATTCAGTATGGGTATTGATAGAGTACAGTTAGGGGTTCTTCAGAGTCAGGATCTCAGGTCAGGAGACAAGAACAAGAAAATAGCAATAACAACAGCAACAACAACAACAACAATAATAATAATAATAATAAATAATAATAATAATAATAATAATAATAATAATGGTGATGATGATAATAATAACAACAAATCGAAACAAAAAACCAAACCACCAAAAAATGGGTGAAATTCTTGAGATTACTTCCTTCTCTGGAAGGAAAAAAAAATTATGAAGAGTTTCAAATTAGAGGCAGTATTTTAAAATTTATAAATAAATAAACGAGCTTTGGAATAAAGAACAATTGTTCCCTATTTCATAGAGCAGTTGCTGTGGGTCTTTCAGTAAGTGCACACATACACAGGATGACTTCTGCATAAAAGTGACAGGGTCAGATACAGCTTTTTTTAGGAGGTCTATATGCATACCTGAGTTATAGGAGTATTTGAAAAATTAATTTACAGTAATTTCTTCCTTTTTATTTGGAGACAAGAAAATAAAGCACAAATAAAGAAGAATGAACCATGCAGTAAGGTAAGAACTTGTTTTCTTGTTTGTGTCAGGTTTTAGGATTTTTTCTTTGTGCTAAATGCTCAAAACTATTCCATTTGGCTTCCAAAATTGAGACAGTTAAAAAACCCAAAAGTGATGTCTCTTAGCTGGCTGATCAAGCCTGGGACACATGGTAAATAAAATTTTACAAGTCGCTCTAGAAAGAATATGCTGAGAGAAACTTTCTTAATAGAGTAAATTAATTCAGAATTTACCATTACTTAAATGTTTCTTGAAAAATATGAGAGAAAGAACATAAAATTTACCTACTGCAAAGCATAAATAAATAAATTTCATAAGATTGGAATTTAAGAAGAATACTTACTTGAATGTGCATTGGTGTAAATCAAACCTACCCCTTTATCAGGGACAGGATTGCTCTAGATCTGATATTGAGAAGATTTTGACTGAGAACCTCAAAGGACCTGCACATTTTTTCTTCATAGCCTAGTGAAGAATTATGAACAAAGTTGGTTTTTAACGTGTCTCTCCTACATATATGCAGTTTCCCCTGAAGTAGAACGGGAGAAAATTAATCATCAGATTTCTAATGAAAAAAAAATAAAAAAAGCTTTGAACAAAATGAAAAACAAACCCAGAGGAAAACGAA